>BQNB010017547.1:0-58537 GCA_026074375.1 Tanacetum coccineum
AGACCCGACTTAAGTTATTCTGTAGGATTACTTAGTCGTTTTATGCAAGAACCAAGAGAGCAACATATGAAAGCTATAAGGCAAGTACTACGCTATGTAAAAGGAACAAAGGATCATGGAATCACCTACAAGCATAACGGAGGAAACAAGATACATGGATACAGCGACAGTAGCTACGGAGTCAACACTCAAGAAGGAAAAGGAACTACCGGCATAATATTCTACTATGGAGAATCACCAATCAGCTGGAGTACACAAAAACAAGCCACTGTAGCATTATCATCATGTGAATCAGAATTCATCGCAGCAACAGCAGCAGCAACACAAGCATTATGGTTAAAAAGATTACTAAGCAAGCTTACACACACTCAAGAAGAGAAGATTACAATACAAGTTGACAACAAGTCTGCAATAGCACTTATGAAGAATCCAGTATTTCATGGAAGAAGCAAACACATCGACACGAAGTATCACTTCATTAGAGAATGCGTCGAAAGAGAAGACATACAAGTCGAATTCGTAAGTGGAGAATACCAGAAAGCAGACATACTCACAAAGGCACTCCCGAAGATCAAATTCTTAACCATGAGACAGCTCATAGGACTAAAAGATCTAAGCCACAGCGCTTATGATTAGGAGGGAGAATATTGGGTCAAATCGGGTCAAACCCAACCCAATGGGTAATCATACCCGCTGTCAAATATGGCAGTTATAGAAAAGCGGTTACATAACCGTTTTACAGTTATTTCACCAAGGGATGCGTCAATTCATTCGTACCCCTTCATTTCTATAAATAGAACTCGATTATATACTTGTAAAGATGATGACAGATTAAGTTTAATAAAACTTTGCATTTTGGTATATTTTGATTAGAAAGGTTAGATAATTCGATCCAACATGAGTAGAGGCGTGTGAATGAACTTGTCAGTGACCCATCACCCCAATTTCTCCGTCATGCTTTATGTGTTGGATGGAAAAAGTTTCAGTAAAGAGTCGAGTAATGTGTCTGCCGTTCCATTGGCACCGTAGTGCTTCAGGGCGCATTACTCATCGCCTACTAAGTATTTTGCGTTATGGCTATAGGTCAGTATGGGTAAGATGGTTAATTTGTTTTATTATTAGCTAAATAACTTTTTCGTTTCAGGGAGTCGCTAAGTCTCAATTTTGAGTGTTTTGGAGATAGCGACTGTGTCAATACGGTGGACTCTTTGAACTTCTAAATTTTGCACACAAGTTAATGCTCTAAAATTTTGCACACTAGTTTAGATTGTGAAGATGTACCTCAACTTACATGAAAAAAAGTTTGATCTTTATCTAGCGACATCCATGAATAAGATTTAAGGTGCATTAGTTTCCCATTACAATAAAATCTTGTCTCGTAATCTTATTTACATGAATTTTGTATAGGTTCAAAGATGTGCCGAAGATCGGACTGTTTTGACAACAACATACGAAGGTACCCACAATCATCCGCTACCACAAGCTGCCACGGCAATGGCCTCAACAACCTCGGCCGCCGCCTCAATGCTACTCTCGGGGTCAATTTCAAGCTCCAATAACCTCAACCACCACCTTACATCAGGATCCATGCTATCATCTTACCATCCAAATATAACCACCTCCCTATCATCAACTGCACCATTTCCTACGATCACATTAGACCTCACAAACCCAAGCACGAACCACCATACCCCACAACCACCTTTTCACTTCCCCTTTTCAACAAACATGCATCCTAACATCAATCTTCCCAATAGACCATTGGTTTTGGGACAGTTGAGTAGTCAACATTACAATGCAACAAAGTCTGCCGATGTCCAGAGCTCTCAGCAAGAGCTAATGAATGCAGCTACTGCAGCTGTCACAGCGGATCCTAATTTCATGGCTGCTTTAGTGGCAGCCATCGGGTCAATTATTGGAAATGACCAACGTGACACTGGTGGCAGTAAGAATGAAAATGATAATGATAATAAATTTACGAGAAATTAGGTTCTTTAAAACTGTACATTGTCAAAAAGCAGGAATAATATGGTGTCTAGTTCTGTAGAAAGCAATTATAAGAAATATACCAACAGATATGTCGAAAACCGTTTCGGACCTAGATCCGATTAAATTTTGTTTATTTTTTTGTGTATATTTGTTCAAGTCGATATGGTTTTCTTTACATGGAAAATTATTAGAGAAGTACTGACATAATAGGATGTATAGGAGCTTGAAGAATGATGGTGGTGTTCTCCCATTGCGTGCAATGTTATATATATAGGTCCTGGACGCTGCGTACAGATTGGTTTGTTTGTGTAATTTCATTAATTACAACAGGATCGTACGTTGCTTCGAGGTGATCTTTCATAGTGCTTTTAATTAAGTCATGGTTTATGTTAAGATATAAAGGGTGTTTTCGATTTTTCTATTTCGCCCACGCATTCTCCTAGACATTTATCAAAACCCTCACCTAGATTTCAAACAGATGCATCTTCTCTTTATTAGGCTTTCGACCGCTATGGTTGCACGATTTTACTCGTGATGACCAAAATATATGAGAGTTAGTTAAGCTGGAGGAATACATTAACGAGTAATATTTCTAGACACATATTCTAGTATAGGCTATAAAATTTCGTTCTTTAAACATGAAACTTAAATTTAAATGTACAGTACATAAAAAAGCTAGAAGGAAAATATGAATCAAACACAAACGTAAGCTCCAATGATAGTACCTAGGTCTAATTGAGGAAGTATATTGGCACGACAGGCTTTTGGGTCTGGGCCGTACAATTACATCTGGGCCACGGCTCAACTAAACAAATAATAAGCATAACGGGCCGGAACTAAGCACAGAACCACACTGGCCACGACCGGATGCAGCAAGACGGGCGCGGATCGGTCACATGCCGCTTCCGCAGCCATCCACGGATCAACTAACATCCGCGGAAGGTAATCCGCGTCCGCAACCACGATAACCGCGGACCCATGCTCGACAAGGGTCTCACTCCGGCCACTACAACTGTAGGCGAAATACCAGAAACCCTAGTACTAGACTCCCCTATAAAAGAAGTCATCTGACACACCAAAAGGTATGATTTTCTCACTCTTCCCAATACACACACATACTCTCTGACAACATGTGTACTTACTCTCACGCTGGAGTCTAATCGTGGGGTCCGTCCCCACGGTAAGACTAACGGTTTACTTTCACCTGTGCAAGAAATCATCTTAATTACTTTGTTTAGTACAGTACAGATCTGATCACACAAGGGTGCATTGATGGTCATAGCCAAACAAAGCGATCTGAACCCCACTCAACTTACACCGTCCACATTTTTCTGTACTATCTCTACATAGAAACTACTGAAGATCAACATATTTTTCGTCTCGTATTTAAGGACAAATTCCAGCTTGATTCACGCTTCTTGCTCATGCGAAGGCTGGTTTGCGACATTCATTGTAGGCTTTGTTTATTATGAGCACTTGTCTCCCTTTTAATTTTATACTGTTTGATATATCTATCAGTCTATAATATCAAAATGAAAAATTTAGATCATGCATCATCACCCATCTACAATATGCCTATCCGTTCACCTTTGACGAAGGTGTCATTTTGTGCAATTTAGATAGCCACAAAATTGAAACTAGTGATAAAACTCAAGATTCGTGGTCGAAACTTTGGGCATATTTATCTACTTGAGTCCCTCAGCTGATCCACTAGATTGCCAAAATATATTGGCTTGACGAAATTGCAGGCACATTATCTAGAATTCTGAAAGTGTACTCGTGGTTCATGCGTTATCGTCCTGTTCATAATAAAAATGACCTAAATTGTCTCATCTTTAACCCTTTGAGTTTTACTTGAATGTTAAACAATTGCTCCCTCCGTCTTTAAACTTCAAAAACTACACTCATAGTCCATGTGGTTATCCATTGTTATCAGCCTTTCTTTGAAAGGTTGAATCGTTGTATTAGAACTAATTATTCTGCTATCCCCTATTCATCAGTGTCCAATCTTTATATTATAGATGAGCATGAGATCATATACAAGAAAAATGACAAATCACAATTAATGATACATAAATGATAATGTAAATCAAGGCAATCACAATTAATGATTTAATTGTATTGACAGCTATTACTCCCCCGCAGTAAGAACGGGTGATTGGGACGTTCAAACTGGAACGGAAAATCACAAAACACAAAGCACTCGGAATCCTTTGGTGAGATTTTGCCATACTGGAACGGGATGGTATATGTAGAACACGAAATGACCGGAGGCAAACAATAGTCTCGGACAAAATGCTATATCAATCTCGATGTGTTTAGTACGCTTGATGAGGAACAGGGTTAGTGGGTAATTACACAGCGCACTAACATTTTCACAGTAGACGAGAGTAGCTGTGGTAAGAGGGGCATGCAGCTCTAATAGCAAATTTGTATCCTCGCAGTTTCAGCAACAAACATTAGATACACGCGATATCGGCCTCAGCACTAGACTCTAGATAAGGTAACCTGTCGCTTTGCAGACCAGCGAAAACAGTTATCACCAAGGAAAAACACACAATAACTGAGGTGGAACGACGAGTAACAGGCATCCAGCCCTAATCAGCAACAGTATACAAAGCAGTAAGCTGAGCGGGTAGTAGAGCATGAATCTGAAGGACACAAAGGTAAAATAGTACACGAACATACGCGAAATATTACGCTTCAAACGCTGTAGAAAGTGTGGAGCTCGGGGGTCATGTTATAATGACACACCCGTTGCACGGCCATAGGAATGTCAGGGCGTGATGGAAGTAGGTACTGAATGAGCACCTGCAAGATCTGCGCGTATTAAGGTAGGATCACTACAAGGTCACCATCAGAACCCAAGCTTGGATCAGTGTCAACTGGGTTCTACAGGGGGTTTGCAATGTTGCATGTTGTGCATCGCTCAAGAATTTCCTCTGCAACGAGCCCCGCTGAAAATTCTGACACACATCCAAACCCGAAGTGCTCATAGTACGCGTTTTATTAGCATTAGAAGTAGACGCAACAAGCACCATGGGAGAAGATGAAGTGTTATGAAAACTAGAATTACCATGTGAGGAATTAGACATGTCGCTTTCCTCAAGTAGCATCAAAGACCGCAACTCATCAAACGTGGGTGCTTTTTCGCGAAGACGAATCACACGAGCGGCATCGGGATACTTGCTACGAACCCCATTAATGGCATAGGTTACAAGACTAGTGTCTTTAATCGGGGATTCAAGATTGGCAAGGCGATCGGCTTTTGACTTTAGTTGTTGGAAAAAGTCGGTGATGGATAAGTTGCCAATCACCATGTTGCGGATCTCATTGTCGAGTTGTGTGATGCGGGCATCCTTATTGTCATGGAAGAGATCTTTCAAACGGTTCCACACTCCATTGGCGGTAGAATCAACATCAACAATCATCTCTACAAGTTTGGGAGAGATGGTCGCATAGATCCACATGACGACAAGAGAGTCATTGGTGTCATGTAGAGGATCGACCGTAGAGGTGGCTGTCGTTAAGGGGGCGGCAAGATGGTGATGAACTTCATAGGTCTTACAGAATCGTTGAAACAACGAGCTCCAAGAGTTATAATTTAATTTATCAAGATCAAGAGGGGTAGGTATACATGCCTTGATACTTGTAATGGAATAGGCTTTATCAATTGGTGGCTTTGGCGGTGTTGGCGTATCTCCTGCCATGAGGCTATGGCAAAGGAGAAAACAAGTAGCAAATAAAAAGAAGCAACTGTGATGCGAAAAAAATAATTGTATTAGGGTTTATGAGAGGATCTTTTTGGGAGGCTGTGATACCATATTAGAATTGATTATTCCTCATATCCTGCTATTCATCAGTAGCCATCTTTATATATAGATGAGCCATAAGACTATACAAGGAAAATGACAATCACAATTAATGATACATAAATGCTAATGTCAATCAAGGCAATCACAATTAATGATAATTGCTAATGACAGCTAATACGTTGCTCCCCTTCCATTAACCCCTATCACGTGGAAATCGTATGAGGCGATGATGTTTGATCTAAATTAAATAACCCACTAAAGCTGATTAATATGACTTTACCCGTTTGGTAAGTTAGAGATAAAACATAGCCCAATTCATCTTTCATACATTCTGGGTTCCCCGGTTTGAAAAATGATAGCTTCTACTAACGTATACTCGTATAAGACTAAAGTAACATAGGGAACAGTAATCTCTACGAGATTAATGTATTGAAGTTAACTTGGTTACTGGGCAATTAAATTTAATTGCATTGTTAAGTAGATGCTTCAGAAATGTACAAAGCTCATATACCTTATGACTTACGGGTTCCACATAGTGAGCTTCATAGTAAACCTGCATTGCAATGGTCTAGATTCCCGCAACAGGTTAAGATTTGCATTGTTAAATATGCATTTTATGGAAAGTTCCTACAATCTAAGTGGCTGAGTAAATTTAGTTTGAAGATTTGTAAAAGAAGGTAATTTGCAAGTAATATGACAAAATTTCAAACAGAAATTGGTTGTTTCTGTAAGGTAGGGAAATCTCTGTATTCATTAATAATAAGCATCGGTACATATTTAGTGTATATACCTAACTAATACAAACTCGGGCTTGAGCTCACACAAGATAATGACTAACACTCCCCCACAGTTTGAGCGAGAGGGCACCGAACACTCAAACTGATACGAAAATCCTCAAACAATGCCGAAGGCAATCATTTAGTAAATATATCTGCAAACTGATAAAGCGATGGAAAATGAAGAACTCAAACCTAACCAGCAGCAATCAAATCCCGAACAAAGTGAATATCAATCTCTATATGCTTCGTACGTTGATGCTGGACCGGATTAGAAGACAAATAAATAACACTAACATTATCACAATATACAAGCGTAGCGGAAGACAACGGTGTATGCAACTCACGTAGTAAATTCCTTAACCAACAAGTCTCAGCAACAACATTGGCAACACCATGATACTCTGCCTCAACACTTGATCGAGAAAGCGTCGGTTGACGCTTAGAAGACCAAGAGAGTAAGTTGTTGCCAAGAAATACAAAATATCCGAAAGTTGATCGACGAGTAATAGGGTAACCAACCCAATCCCCATATGAATAAGCAATCAAAGATGTAGTAGAAGAGGCAGACTGTAACCCATGATCTAAAGTACCACGAACATATCGCAAAATCCGTTTAAGGGCCGAGAAATGCGGCTCCCGATGATCATGCATATAAAGACAAACTTGCGGCACTGCATAAGAAATATCCGAACGAGTAAAAGTGAGATACTGAAGAGCACCAACAAGACTATGATATAATGTAGGATTAGAGACCGGATCACCATCAGAACCCAGTTTGGACTCGGTATCAATAGAAGTCCGATTGGGATTACACTTAACCATATGAGTCCTCTCAAGAATCTCAACAGCATACTTACGCTGCGATAAAAACATCCTTGAAGAATTACTCCCAACAGAAATACCCAGAATATAATTAAGTAAACCAATATTTGATGCAAACAACTTATGGAAGGCATGGTTGTCAAATTCACCACCATGATCACACTAAAATGACTCTATTTCACACTTAAATTGAGTGTTAACAAAGTTACGAAACAACACAAATTTAGACAAAACATTTGATTTATTAACTAATGGATAAACCCAAACATATTGCGAATAATGATACAAGAATAAAACATAGTATTTAGAGCCAGAAAGATTCGAAATTGGAGAAGTCCACAAGTCTGAGTAAACCATTTCAAAACAAGATTGAACCAAAGTACTAGAACTAACAAATGGAACATGTTTTCCAAGCTGACAAGCATGCCAAAGAACCAGAGGTATCTCTTTATTACACGAAATTGAATTACTAGAAAGAAGAAGACGTAACACTTCACTTCCTAGATTTCCAAGGCGTTGGTGCCACGCATATTGACTGGTGAGAAAAGCATGAGGAATAAAGGCTTCGTGACCGGCTAAAGATCTCCAGCGCTATCACAGCGGAGAAGCACTTGACGGGTCATGAAATCCTTAATGGAAAAACCAAAAGCTTCAAACTCAACTGTACAATGATTATCACAAACAAACTGACTGACATAAATTAAATTCTTGACAATATTATGAGTAATAAGAACGTTTTTTAAATGAAGGGGTCGATGTGGGGTAGGCAAAATACTATCTCCAAAGTTAGTAACAGGTATGGAATAACCGTCACCAACCGAAACAGATAGATAAATACACATCTTAAAAATCTCACTAAGACTATAAACAGAATCAGTAAGGTGAGAGCTCGCACCTGTATCCATATTCCAATTACCCGCAACAGTATCCTGAAGTTTCATCACATTAAAATCATTCGGTAATGTAGTTGTCTGCCACGAAAGTTGACACGACTGTCCTAAAGAAACATGTTGACCCATTTGACTTGGTTGACCCGACTTCCCTTGTTGACCCGACTGCCCTGGTGGACTCTGTTGACCTAACTGACCCTTGTAATTGGGCTGGGAAAAATATCGGGCCAGCTAAACAAACTAGGCCGACTGAACAAGCTGGGCCGGCTGAATAATTTAGGCTGACTGAGCCAGATTGTATACAAACTGCTGGGCCGGCTGAGGTGAAAAGCCAGGTGGGCTTGTAAACCCAGTAAGAGGAGAAGCTAGCACATGAACACTGGTATGCAACGCCAGTGGGTTACTATATTGTGTATTCCCACTTGTATTACCTAACTGTCCCATATTATTATTTTCACTACCACCAAATTTTGCTAAAATAACTTGTTGAGTTTGTATCAATTCCAACATTTGTTGCGGTGTCATATTAGAACTTTAGAAGTGGTCAAAGTAGAAGTAAGGCGAGCATTACTAGTAGACCAAAGCAAGGGATTACCATGTATCCCATTATGTAGAAACTTACAATGCTCACAAAATGATAAAAAACTTTATTAAAATTAAAACAAGGCTTATTTACCTTTTTCGAAGCAACATCAGGATGCCTAGTATTATTACCCCCATTAGCCAATAAAACCAAAGGTAAAGAATAAGTAGAATCAATAGGTGAGCCGTTCTAAAAAAATAAAAAAATAAAAAAATAGGTGAAGCTTGAGGCCATACTTCAACCGCATCTCCTAGGTAGTGAGCATAAAATGATGATGAGGTGTTATTTTATACACTTTTTCGGGGTCATTTAAACCCCAAAATCATGCAAATATCTCCATTTATCGTGCTTAATCATTTCTTTTTGTCATTTTAACATTTGGAGAAAATACTCATGACTTGGACTCAATTTGGAAAGAAACAGACAATATTACAACTTTACACAAAAATTGATAAGGAATTAATTTACAAGTCGTGGAGACGGCGTCAAAATTCAATGTGACGCCGTCAAAGTATACAAGGGACGACGTCAGGACTTATATTGACGACGTCAAAGTAACCGACTCTAAGAAGCCTGAAGAAGATTCTACGGGTTGACGACGTCACAACTAACAAGCGACGACGTCATGATTTTTACCCTATATATAGAACCCTTTATTTTAGGTTTTGTGTGGAAAACTTTGAGGAACGAACCAATATTTGTAGCTGTGTTTTTAGAAGATTTTTAGGGTTTTTAACCCTAGTGTTCTCATCATAACTCCATGTTTAATCGAAGTGAAGTTCCTTATTCCTTTTAATCTTTCGATATGTCTATGTATTGTCTGATCAATTGTTCTTCGCTTTCAATTAACATGTTTGGCTAAATTTAATTTGTGTTTGCTTATGATTGCATGAAACCTAGTTGTTTATTTATTGCTTCGTGTTAATGGTGTGCGCGTTAGGCTCTAGAAAACCAGCTTCTTAATTGCAACGCGAAGACATCTAGGGAAACGCGGCTAGGTTAGATGATACCTACGCAACAGTCTTCATACTACCTTGCCATTTAGGTGGATTCTGAGTTAGGTGTTTAATTTATTAGATACTTACACATTGCATTACAAGGGTGACGTGTAATAAAACAAGAGAAGATAATTAGGGAGTAGTGCATGATTAGGTGAACACATTTGTTTAATACCATAAGAGTTTTCCATCATATTTACTTTTCTGCAAATTAGAATAGAATTAGGAGTAGTAATTAGTTTAATCAAACCCCTTTCAAACCCGAGATTTTACTTTTTTCATAAAATATAAAAACACAAAAATAATCTTCTCATAATCCTTAGACCTTAGTAACATTCGATTCGAGCCTTCCCAAACTATTCCCCTAGAGAATGATCAGTCCCTCAAGTCTTACCTATACTATACTAAAACGATTAGGTACACTGCCTAGGAGGATTGTAAAACTTCGGTTTGCAATCACCGCACATCAAACGAACTATCTTGAGATCCGGTGAGATCCGAAAAGGGCTCCCGATGAACAATAATACCATAGACGTTATCATACTTATCCGATAACCCGTCAAGAGCAATAGTAACCACATCATCATTGCTAATAAGAGACCCGAGACTAGTCAAAATAGTTGCAATGGATTCGAACTTACGAAAGTAAGCATCAATGCTCAAATCTCCAAGTTTCAAAAAATGAAATTCCGCCTTTAATGCAATAGATCGAGTGCGCTTATTATCATTGAAAATTGAAGCAATAAGATCCAAAGCTTCCTTAGTTGTTTGAGGGTCTTCAACAATAAGCCTTTGTTGAAGGGTGTTGGACAAATCATGAAGATCCATGAGAGGACAATGGAATCAATCTTTAACCATTTCGAGGTGGGAGGCGACGGGTTGCTAGAAGTAGCTTCATCTATTGGTTCACCTAAAATATGCTTCAAAATTTCGTGACCTTTGCAAAGGTTTTTTAAGATGTAAACCCAAGATGAATAGTTTATCTCATCAGTATCTAGTTTAACGAGAACTAGGGTTGTGAGGTTGGTAATGGTCATAAGCTTGTCGGAGAGCAATATTACGGGTAAAAAAGTAGCACCAGTCATGATGGTTGAGTGTAATTTGGTAAAGATTGGTGATTTAGGGTTTGTTATAAAGGAACAGTAGTGGTGTAGGGTTAGGTTTTATCGTGAATAGTAGGCAATATTTAGGGTGTTAATACAAATAATGTCTAAAAACGTTATTTATATTTTTCGACCTCTTTACGTTTTGAAGATGAAAAAATGTAAAAACATTCTACGATAAAAATAAACGTATACACGTTATTAGCCGTAAACTTCCATTTCAACGTAAATCACTTTAGGTATGTATAAACAAATCATTAAACATGATTAGTGATCAAAGTAAATCTTTTTATCTTAAACATTACATTTTTACAAATGTAATATAACATTTTTATGAAAGTAAAAATATACAAACTATTTTTTAATTTAAAGAAATATTTAATAAAACATTTAAAATTCAAATCTGGTTCCCCCTCCCCCAAAACAGAAGGTTCTAGACCAGATAATAACTTCCCCACAAAAAGACAAAAATATGAGCGTCTACCTAGATTTCAGACCTATGAGCACACAATTTTCAGACAAAAATATGAGCGTCTACCTTCTTGCATATAAATACTGCACTATTCCCTGACAGATTTCAGACCTATGAGCACACAATTTTCAAATTTCTTTATCTCTCTAAAACCTCCTACCTCACTTTAAAATCTTTGATCACTAACTTGATTAATCTTGTTTTAAGTGATCCAATCTTCTCCTCCTCCGCCTCTTTCTATCAAGTGCAAAGAAAAGAACACTCGTATTCGCCAAGAAATGAAGTGTTATAGATTAGTGATCTTCATCTAAGATTCAACCTCTATATTTTATTCTTGTGTAATTGTGTAGATCCAGATAGTATATAAATCCAGAAGTGTTGATTGTGTGTCGGTTAGTATTTTAGGCCTTAAAATACATTAGTGAAGGTGTAGATTGGTTCTAGCTAAGATTAAGACTCAACATTTAGCTTAATGTTAGAAATCAGGATAAGCGACGTGTAACAGTTTTTTCCGCCTAAAGGGAGATTGTTAACATAGTGAAATCTCGAGTCGGATACTCAAGGAGTGAAGTAGGGCAAAGAAGAGCTTCGTAGACGAACCACTATAATTCTCGGTGTTGTGGTTTGATTGTTCTATCTCTTATCTCTTTACCTTCTCTCTTTATCTCATTGTTTATATTTATATAGTGATTGTATTGTTTGTAGTTAGATATATTAGTTGTCCATATTGTTGATTGATATCACATATACCCGAATCAAACATTTTTATTACCAAAGTTTTAAAACGCTAATAAACTGGTAAACTATTCAAGCTCCCCTTCTAGTTTTCACAATTGGTATCAGAAGCCGATGTCACTTAAGATTTTTAAAATATATTGTATTTTAAAGCTTAGATCGATCTATGGGTTCCGGCAAATATCTAGAAGGGCAATCTGTGCAAAGACCACCACTTCGAAAGCGATAGTTTTATTTATTGGAAAAATAGATTTGAAACGTATGTGAAATTATAAGATCTTGATCTTTGGCATGTTATTACTGAGGGTGATTTTCTACCGATTCAAAATAGTTTGGAAACCAAATTAGATGAGGTTGTCCATTTTGAAAAACAAAACGATGATCTTAAAAAGAGACTTGCAAAAAATAACAAAGCTAAAATGGTTATTTACAACGCGTTGCCTAGGAAAGAATATGAAAGAATTTTCATGTGTAATACGACAATTTTTTTTTGAAAAACCTTGTTAATCACCCATCAAGGTAAGAGTCAAGTCAAAGATAACAAGATTTACCTTTTGGTACAACAATATGAACAATTCGCATTTCCGAAGACGAATCTAGTGCTTTTGCTAGATTGAATACTATTATTACTAGTTTAAAAGCTCTTGATGAAGGTTACTCTAGCAAGAACTACGTTAGGAAGTTTCTTAGGGCTCTACTTCCTAAATAGAGAGCAAAGGTCACGGCAATCGAAGAGTCGAAAGACTTGACATCACTATCACTTGAACATGATAGTGAGATTACTAATGATGAAAAAGTTATAGGTAGAGGTATTGGGAAAAGCGGCTTGTATGTGATAAAATTAGGAAATAAGCTGAAAGACAAAATTTGCCTTACAATGATTGTAGAAAGCTCCACTTTGTGGCATAGGAGATTAGGACACGCAAATATGCGTCTAATTCAATCGTTGACATCTAAGGAACTAGTTAGAAATTTACCTAAGCTTAGGTTTGATCAACATGTTTGTGATGCTTGCAAAATTGGTAAACAAGCTCACGATAGTCACAAATCCAAGAATATAGTCTCAACGACTAGATGCTTAAAACTCCTTCAAATGGATCTTTTTGGTCCGTCCATCATACGGAGTTACAGAGGAAATCTCTACACCTTAGTCATAGTAGATGACTATTCTAGGTATACATGGACAAGATTTCTTAAAACCAAAATCGAGGCTTTCGAGCAATTTGAAATTTTTTGTAAGAAAATACAAAACCAACTAGGTTGTTCTATAGTGTCAATTAGGATGAACCACGGTTGGGAATTTTATAATAAAGTGAAATTTGGAGAGTTTTGTAATGCTAACGGTATTACACATAACTTCTTGGCTCCACGTACTCCACAATCAAATGGCGTTGTAGAGAGGAAAAAATAGGACTCTACAAGAAATGAGTAGAACCATGTTGAATGAACAATCATTACCATAAAAATTTTGGTGTAACGCCGTAGATACTTCAACCTACATCCTTAACCGAATCCTAATTAGAGCCATTTTAGAAAAAATGCCATACGAACTCTTAAGAGGTAGGAAACCTACTCCTGACTACTTTAAAGTGTTTAGAAGTAAATGTTTCATTCTAAACACCAAAGATTACCTCACCAAGTTTTACCCAAAGTCATACGAAGGTGTTTTCCTAGGTTACTCCAAAAATAACAAAGCCTATATCATCCTAAACAAACACACCATGAAAATCGAAGAATCACTTAACGTGACATTCGATGAAACTCCTGCACCATATAAAACATCACCCTTGGTGGATGATGTTATCCCAAATATTAATCACTTCACAACAATAAGAATAAGCAATACGCTAGAAAATAGAGAAAGGAAAGATGGAAGATTAGATTAGAGAGAGAAAGAGTGGTGGAAGATTACACACACATACAAGCGAAGCAAATGTAACCAACACCCTCTCCATGTGTGGAGAGGATCCTATTTATACCCTTAGCCTACTAGATAACATATGGGCTTTCTAAATGGGCCGGGCTTGGCTTATCTTGGGCTTTGAGCCCGAAACATGGACAATATTAGCTTAAAGTCCAAGCCCGTTAATCCCGACTAGCCTATTACATAACAACACTAATTACGACAAAGATGACTGATAACATTCTTGTTCGACTTATATAAAAATAAGGCTAACAATCTTCCCCAATGTTGAGGTCTTCTTTGATCTCCCCAACGTTGACGTTCTTGATGGAGATTATCTTGATTTGACTTTATTTTCCCCAATGTTGAAGATATGACGTTTGAGCTTTGCCTTCTTTGGTCTTGTCTTTGTCTTTTCTTGTTTGTAATGGCTTTGTTCATTCATGCTTTAGACGACCGATAACATTCTTTTGGTGTCGTTTATGTGATCTTGATCTTGAGCCTTCATCTTTTGACTTTGAGTTCTTAAGATCAGTCTGATGCGTATTTTATTTTAAAATATATTTTTACCAAGTTTTAAATTTATAAAACTCGATCTACTTGATAACGCACTAACGGGCAGAGAACCCGATCGTGGGTAGTATAGAATGGTAAATCTGAGGTCGTCCTAAGAGCTAAGTTGTAATTAGTTTTAATTTGAAATATCACGTTTTGAAAATGGTTTTTGAATTGAATTGAAAGGAATTAAAAATAACAATAAAATAAATAACCGGAAATTAAAAGAGTTGGAGATATCAAGAGAGAAAATGTGTTAACCTAGTTACTTCATTACTATTGTTATGAAAACGCTTTCCTGTGCAATGTTAAACTATGGTTTCATTAGTGGTTTCAAAGGTCGATAGACTTGAATGTGCATATATAGTCTATCCTATACTTCTTGTGATTCCGAATCAGTCCCAAATCATCTGGGAGGTAGGTTATCCAGGTTGCAGTGATTAATCCCAACTATTCCCAAAACATATCTAATAATTTATAAAGATTATTAACCCTCTTTTAAAGAGTTCCTGTTCTTTTTAAGTATATAAAGTGATAAGTGTTGTGACCGGTTATTTCCCTCACCAGGTAAGGAGTTAGTGATCCTCCCTAGTACCCATTGGATCCCATATTGACAAGATAATCTAATTATAGGGCAAGCTAGGTCCAAACCACCCGTACTACCAAAACCCAAGGTTACACGATAGTCAAGGAATATCTAATGAAACCATAATCTAACAGGAAACAATCATAACAAAAGTAATTACATAACTAGGCTAGCACTTTAAGTGCTTAGCTGCTCATGGTAATGGAAACACAGCAAGAAATAGAAGAAATCATATATTGAAAACTCATAATTCATACAGTATTCGTATTGAAAGTTAAAAATCAAAAAGTAAGTCAAGTGTGATCTCCCTGGACTCCAGTGGAAGTTTCTTCAAAGGTTGAAGCCATTGTTTTTTCCTCTCCAATTGGTCAGTGGGAGAAGTGATGTCGGAATAGCTTGAATGAGGCCTCTATTTATAGATAGAACCTGTTACGGCGCAACCAATAAAGTTGTTACACCGTAACCATCATACACGACATTCAATATTTAAATAATTTGTTATGGCGCAACCAGATATGGTGTTATGCTGTAACCTTCAAATAATGTCCACAAGTACGTCATCTTCATTCCTTATTTGTAGATCTTTATGGTTACGGCGTAACTGGATATGGTGTTACGCCGTAACTCTAACTTTGTCAAGATTTCCTTCCAAATATATGGTTACGGCGTAACTAGATATAGTGTTACGCCGTAACTTTGTCCTTGATCTTTGTACTTGCTTAATTTATGTTACAGTGTAACCATTTTTGGTGTTACGCCGTAACATTCTTCAGAATTTACACTTTTAGTCCCTTTTCCCTTGTTTCTTGTCACTTTCCTGCATTTCACCTAAAAACTACAAAATGATAGAAAATAACTCATTTTCGAGTATTAGTGAAACATTTGCAGGTAATATAGGGGGTAATTTGACACTAAAAAGTATTAAATATTTGATGTTATCACTTTCATCTTGCATCATCTCCTTGACTTGAATCATCTTGATCAACTTGTGCTCTTGACCGACATACTCATACTTATTGCATTCTTGTTTGACTTATATGATCATAAGGCTAACAATCTCCCCAAAATAAGATTCCTGATTTGACTTTGCTGGAATGAGGCTGCAACACCGACGTTTGTACCTGCATTTGAATGTTAGTAATAAACAGCAGATATGGACGAAATGTCTTTGTCATTCGTCGATTTTAGGTTGCGATAACCACCGGTTCCCCGTTTTATAGTATAAATACTATACCTGTGATTAGGTAGATTCAAATAATCTCCTTGACAGGGTTTCCAGCTTAAAGCGTAGGATCTTCTAACACAGATGTATTAGATTCACCATGCTTGCTTGTTCTCATTACGAAACGTCTCAAAGCAGACAACACGGTAAGAGTGAATCAGATAGTTACTATCTTTTTTATTAAGTCGTCAATTCATTTACTGGACCAAAATTGATATCCAATTATCACAAGCTTGATTAATATAGAATCTTGCAAGTCACCTACCGCAGAGCTGTTTGAGGTTGACTCAGGAAGGATTTCCATTCGTCACTATGAATACTAAAGAGTATACTCTGAATATTCTAGCAAGATCTTAAGGATAATGCGTAGGACTCTTTGTTACAACTTGTGAACTTTATGGTGTTCAACAAATGCATTTTGACATTATGTCCTAATAAGATTTATAATTTTATCTCTCTTGGCTCTAGACTTGATTTGTGCACTTTGGTTTTAGTAATCGGAGGCTGGAGCAGACTGCCACCTATTCAATATCAACAATCTCGGAGTGAGATGTCAATAGATAACGTGTGTATCTCCATGACAAATGAGACAAGTTTCTTTTGAGAGAAACTCAAATGGCTGGGAAGGGTTGTGCATTGCATCACTGGGTCCATGATGGCTTTCTTTAATACCAACAATCATCTTTGTAATTTTGATAGATTATGTATTGACCCGGTTTCTGCCTAAGTTGTGTGGAGGGCTGCTTTGTTTTCACCCTTCATCCATACATTTTTTTAATTCTTTAACCCCTTCAATGCTTACCAAGACGTCATCACTAACACCTTGTTATGATTGTTCCAGTGTTAGCTCAACCTTAGTCATCATTTTTCCCTTATTCTCATTCATCTCCAATCATACCTAAGGACTTCTAATTCTATCTTTGGAATGTCCTTGGGTAGATCCCTCTGGTTCTGGTTGGATCATAGGACTTATACCTAACCTTAACCACCTTATGACTTCATCGATGTCGTGAGATTAATTGGTTGTTGGGTATAGAGATTGAACCATAAAACCATTGATACAGACATTTTGAAATACTCCTCCTACACATGTGCTCCGAGATTCGAAATTGTTTTGCACATGAAAGAAAGAGTTGCACTTAGAGCCTTAAATATCACATTACTCTATATCATATTTTAATCACATTTTTTCCTCTTATTTTAAATAATATATCTCTTAGTATTTGAAATACCAATTGATTAAAATTTATGACATGAAAAATTCCATGGGGAGAAAATTTATACCATGATATTGCCTGAATTCATTTTTCTGATAGTTCTCCTTCAACATAGTATGTGGGATACCACTATTTTTTTTAAAACATGACATTACAAGGAAAAAATGATATAACACTACAAATATGTTGACGGCGAAGTGAGATGCCTTGGTGAACAATGTATATTATTAATTGACATTTGATATATTATGATAGAACTAAAAACACGTGATAGTTCTTAGGATCGTTTAAGCTCAGATTGTTTAGATCTTTATATCTAGGATTAACAATAACATTGAACATAACATATGTATAGCGGAATTAAGATAAGAACAATGATATTGTAACAAGATTTCTTCATTATCACTCTAAGCCCCAATTATATTTGATCAAAATATAACAGTTACAACTAATCTGTAACAGGATCAAGTTACCTTGACCTTGAGAATACACCACACAAACTAGACGTCTACATCTCTTGACCTTGACACACACACACATTTTCTTTTCTGTATACACATAAAACCTATGACATGATATCTCTTTATTTACTAGAGATATTTAGGTTTACAAAGGGATAAACATTAGAAAATTAAATCTTTTAAACATTTAACTTGATCTTCTGTTATCTTCTATCTTCTCAAGGAGATCTTCCGAAATCTTAATATTCTCCTACATCTTGTAGAATTCTTTAATGACGATTTTGATCCTTTTGTTTCATTACTTGTTTCTTTTGTCTCATCAAATCTATAATTCCCAACAATCTTCCCCTATTTGATGATGACAAAACAAACATGTTCTTGTACGAACTTCATCATAAAGCCTGATGAAATTAAAGCTTCCCCTGAAGTTGAGATCATGGATCTCCCTGAATGAAACAAAACTTCCCCTTAATCAGATTTCCTTTGTACCATGCCACACCAAGGATCTACAAGTTGCTAATTGTACCTGTTAACATCTTCTTTCCCTTTTTGTCATAATCCAATAGGGGACATATGAATATAAGAAACTTTGATCTTGACCACTACAAACCAATATCACACTTCTAATCCAAGCCTTTTAACTCTTCAAATTACCCTCTATGACGCACAATAAGAAAAATGAACTTGAGTAGTAGAAACTCACACTAGCAGTAGTAATAATGACTAGCAGTAGTAAAAACCTTCACCTTAATGCCACATGTAAATGGTTAAACAATTTAACAATAAGCTTCCCCTGAAACCCATATGTTAACCATTTCGTGAATCTTCAATTCTGTAAGCTCTATGTAATGATTACTGATGAAGAAACTAAGTATAACCAACTTGATGCTGAAGTAGAATAACCCAAACTTGTGTCTTATATCTTGTACTATCCACGTGACGTCAAACTCATACCAAGACCAAAGTATAAGTAGATCGCAACCTCTTGACAAAATCCTCATCTTCTATGAGACATTGAGCACAACAACGTAACTCCTTAAAGTGATAGCAAATGTGAGCCTTAAGCACCATAAGTTTGTAGATCACACACCTTTGCTAGATTTGTCAAGTCTTCGTCACATCATTTCTAAGCACGAACAAGTTATCTCCTGCTAAAAGATATGATAAAACACAAACCTGTGAAACTCCACTTCAACTTCAAATAGGTGATAAATAATCGTCTTCCTAACCAATTCTTCTAATAAGTTTCCATACCTGAAGTTGCTACAGCAGCAGTATTAAGTAATCAACTGGCAGTATTAACATAGCATAGCAGTCTTAACGTGACACCAAAAACTTCAAGCTTCCTTTATCCATGTCATGAATCATCAAAATCAGATATTTAAGAATCCTTGGTCGACATTCTACTTGTTATTTGAGAACAACATCATGACTTAAAAAGTATGATCGATAAACAAACCCCAAGTAATTAGGGTTTCTAGTCACGATCAACCAGCAATCAACTCATGCGCCCATGACAAATATCTTCATGTAAAACCTTGTAAGCGAATCGCCTGTTTAAGTGTAACAATTCCACTGAAAACCCTAGTCGAATTAGGACGTGCTTCCCCTGCTGCTATGATATTGTCCATAGTTTAACCACTTGTTGATTTATCCAGAAGCATACCAAGTCATCTAGCATCACGAAATCATACCAGTAGTAACTTCTGTCGACATCACTAACTTGTGTTAAAACCTTTGAAAGCACCAAGATGATCATTCCAGCAACACAACTTCTACACGAAACATGTTTTATTGAATTAGGGTTTGGTGAAAACCCTAATTCACTGATTTTGATACTATGACCAAAAACTGAATTTCATTTCTTCTTAATCTTCAAAACACGACATAGAAATACCATGTAGATCCTAGATCAAGAGCCCTATGGCTCTGATACCACCTGATAGAACTAAAAACATGTGATAGTTCTTAGGATCGTTTAAGCTCACATTGTTTAGATCTTTATATCTATGATTAACAATAACATTGAACACAACATATGTATAGCAGAATTAAGATAAGAGCAATGATATTATAACAAGATTTCTTTATTATCACTCTAAGCCCCAATTATATTTGATCAGAATATAACGGTTAAAACTAATCTGTAACAGGATCAAGTTACCTTGACCTTGAGGCTACACCACACAAACTAGACGTCTACATCTCTTGACCTTGACACACACACACACACGCGTTTTCTTTTCTGTGTACACATAAAACCTATGACCTGATATCTCTTTATATACTAGAGATATTTAGGTTTACAAAGGGATACACATTAGAAAATTAAATCTTTTAAACATTTAACTTGATCTTTTGTTATCTTCTATCTTCTTAAGGAGATCTTCCAGAATCTTAATATTCTCCTACATCTTGTAGAATTCTTTAATGACAATTTTGATCCTTTTGTTTCATTATTTGTTCCTTTTGTCTCATCAAATCTATAATTCCCAACATACTACATTTTAATTTCACTTGAATGTTTTTGGATACATAAAATTGACATTTATAAGATGTACCCAAAATACATGAAAAGGATTTGATTTTAAAATCTCTCTCTCAAAAGTTGATCCACATAAAATGACATTGTAAGTACCACACTTTTTAAACTTATTTGAGGAAGAGAGTGTTGAACACAAAATTTAAACAAATACCACTTTTTATGGAAAGATACCACAAATTATATTGTAAATAATTTGACACTGAAAGTTCTTTTTGAAAAATTATGTTCAACGATTTTTTTAAAACCATGATAGAAGCCTTCTCTTCTATTTGTAGAGTAAGCGCACTGAAGCGTACACTCCCCTATTACATTCGGGGACCGAGTTATGCACTGAAATGTTCATAAGTCATAAAACAAATTTAGAAATGACATGTTTTAAAACGTTTGAACTCTTGCTCGAACTTCATTTACACACCAGTGTCAATGTTAATCGACATTTCTAGGTACGTAAATGTTATCAATTCCAAGAGACATGTCGAGAAGATTCTTTTTGGTATTTTTGAAATTTTCTGATTTTATATTTTGTTTTTCTGGATTTTATATTTTTGTATTTTTTTTGTTGGTTTTATATTTTTGTAGTTTTATTTTTCCAAAATATTTATAAATCAAAATAAAGAGAAAAATAAAAATATTTACAAGTCGAAGTTTCCATCAGCAGTGACAGTCGTTGCTAGAGTTGAAGTAGATGAAGTTGAATCTGGTTGTTGTTGACGTTTATCGGATGCATCAGCAGAAGTAACAGCGAAAGACTTTGAAACAACTAGATTTTCTACATTAAAATATTCGTCGAACAAAGACCGAATAAAATTTCCAACTCTATCACTGACGTCATAACTATCATATCT
Organism: Tanacetum coccineum; assembly: GCA_026074375.1. Lineage (NCBI taxonomy): Eukaryota > Viridiplantae > Streptophyta > Magnoliopsida > Asterales > Asteraceae > Tanacetum > Tanacetum coccineum. Next base: position 21,521 of record BQNB010017547.1, read on the forward strand.
GATGTAGGAACTTCTATTGACGTTGTGGAGCGAGGCTTGAACCGAGTTGTTCAAAAATCATTTGACATTGAGGTTCGAGGCTTGAACTGTTGTGTTCAAACGTCATCTCTATTTCATCATTTTTGAATCCATTGTGACACTGGTTTATGAGATATCAGCTTTTTCAGCAACCATACTCTGAGATTTTCCTGCTTGACATTAAATGAAGTACCTGCACTGAAATCAATTCTTTGTTTCTACTGACTAGTGAGTGATGTACCTGCACTTAAATCTAAAGTTTGTTTGCATTCATGAATTTTAGAGATATCTACTTTGGAACCATGTGTGGATTCACTGTCAGCCTTGCTTGTGCAAGAAGTGAATATCTTTCCCGTAGGAACCCACCTAAGACCAACAGTATTGAGAATTCTACCCGTTGGTTTTCACCTAAGATCAGATCTAGGAGACGTTTTCTCATACACAACGGAAGACTTATTAGAAGAAAATCTATGTCCTGTAAGGATCTGCCTATTAGGTTTCTGAATATGATTCTTTTAGTCTACGTGTTTGTTACTGTTTCTAGTCTTATGGGATTTAACCTTACGTGAATTTACTTCCTTCAGGAGTTTAGTTATACAAGCATCATAATTTGCATTAAAGACACACTTATGACATGTATAACAAACAAAGTGTTTGGAGTCAGAAAAATGACTAGAATTCCTAGAGTGATCTACTAGTGGCACAACATTTGACGTTTCATAACTACTATTTGATACAAGCAAACTCCTAGATGTTTGATTGTTGCTCCTAGGTTTTGGTTTGCTACCATTATTAGTGTTTTGAAGCCTAGTAGAATGCATCACACTAGATTTTGAATTCTTATGCTTTTCTTGTGTCTTTTTCTTAGCTTCTTCTAGATAGTAATTGTGAACCATGTCATTCGAACTAAATCTTGACATGTTCTTAGAACTATTCCTAGATTCGCTAGATGAAATCATATGATTAGGTTTTTCAAAAGCAGATTCTTTTTCCTTAGGCAAATAATGTTGAGTAACTGGTTTTGACAAATCTTTTTTCACATCAACTTGGGAGGCAAACCGTGGTTTTGAAATTTTAGGTCGTACAGATTTAAGCGCATTTGGTTGTCTAACAACTGATTGGTTTCTGAGTGATTGTAAAACTGGTTTCCCCCAAGACTGATGGTTTTGCAAACTTAGTATCTACACTATTTCCTTTTAACATTCTTAATTCATTTTTCAAAGCAGCAATTGGAAAAGCCTTTTCCTGAATATGAGCTTTCAAATCAGCATTTTTAGTAGACTTATTGTTCAGTTGGACAATCAGGGAATCATTATGGTCTTTCGTCTGAACTCGTATCTTTTTTATAGAATCATAAAGATCTTTGTAAGTCTGTTTCAAATGCTTTATTTCCTTATTTAAATGCTCATTTGAGCAAGTAATTTAGCCACACTAAGTTTCAGTTCGATGTTTATTGTTTCAATTTCATCTATGTCACGTTTAATGTTGGCTTCATTACTTTTTACTTTTGAAAATTGACCATGTTGCCCCGATTTTAAAGATTGACTTTGATATTTAAGTTCAAGAGCAATACAATGTGCTTCCATTCTTGAAAAATCTTTTTGAAATTGGGCAACGATCTTTTTGAGAAAAATATTTTCAGACTCGAGAGATTGGTTTAAAGATTCAGTTGTCTTGTTAACAAGTGATGGATCAAGCATAGGACTTTTAACTTGAAATTTCTCAGTATACTGGTCAACCTTACCTTCAGTAATGATTTCAGGTTGCTCAGTATGTTGTTCCTGTAGCAGTTATATTACATTCAGCAGTCAATGATACCTCAGCCAGTGGCTCTTCGTCATATACGGGTTTGATATCTCCATTATCAGCATCTGCATCATTCCCTGACCTGCTGCTTGTATACTTCTTTCCAGATTCTGTCCTACTGCTTTCCGTGACAACCAAACTAGCATTCAATGCTTTTCCTAAATCAACCCTACTCTCTTGCATCTGCATTTGCCTTTTATTCACCCTTCTATCATATTGTCTTTGATGACGTGTTCTTTCAGCAACAGACTTCTTAACATTACCCATATGTTGAAGTAATGTGTCTCTGAACTATTTAAATTCGATTCTAGTGTATTCAGCAAAATACTTGTCTACCATTTGACTGTCATAATCCAAAGTAAACTGCGAATTGATGAACTTTTGAAACTATCTGTTGATCACCAAAAAGGCTGCCATGGACCCGTCTCTTTGAAATTCGTCTTTGTTAAGTTGCTTTTGTAGTTGATCTACGTTTAGAAGCATCGTACTTGTGAAAGTATCATCATCTTGATCAAAGAGTGACATGAATGCCCGCTTGAATCTATGTTCGATACGAGTGCCTTTTAAGTCTTCATTAGAAAGAACCTGAAGGTGTGAATGAAGAGAATGAAAATATGCCATGCATCTATCTTTTGATTTTTACATTTTATATTTTATTGCATGCATATTTTTTTTTGAACACGAAGAAATTGTATCTTTCGTTTCCATTTTATATGATTTGTTGTGAAATGAATTATAGATCTTAAGTAGATAAAGTGATTTGTTGTGGTTTGTTATTAAAAAACCGTTATTGACGTTAACGTACTTCATCTTAATTGACGATTATTAGAAAACTTGAATTAGGACTAACGGTGTAGTTAATTTCCAAATATAAGGACTAACTTAATAAAAAGTGTTTTAAACTAAAGTTAAAATATTTTAAAACAATACAAATGCCTAAAAGTGAAAAATGGTTGAAAATGGAAGGTGAAAATTAAAAATGTTTTAAACCTAAAGACTACTATTAAAAAAACTTGAAAGTAAAAGGTTAAATTTAAAAATGGTTTAAAGAAAAAAGGACTAATAGTAATTATCTCTATTAACTAAGGGCTATAATTGAAACCTTTTAGAAAACAAAGGTTAAAAGTGAAAAAATTAAAATGTTAAACAATATTAAAAACTAAAGTCATGTACGTATGTATCATCTTCTTCGCTCATTACCGTGTTGGGTTTTTCAATTCTTTCTTAGTTTTTGATTCGTTTAGTGATGATTAATTGAAAATTAACATACTACGATGATCTATGAAGTACCACGATCTTGATGGCATAAGTTTTAAGACCCGCGAACGACGAAGTCAAAACCCGAAACAAGTCAAAACTTAATCATTTAACTTTTAATCTGTTACACGTCTTATTCTTAATGCATATTTCTTAGAATCGATGAAATTTGGGCAGAGTTTCGTTTCCCAAATTGCAATGAAAGGTATAAGACTTCGTAATCCTGTTAGGCAAACCGCCGTGGCAGTGGTTTAAGTAGACCGCCTTGGCCAAACCGCTGGGACATTAACCAAACCGCTACTTGTACTAGTTTGGGGACCATATATCAAACCGCTACTGGTACTAGTTTTTGTTCTTTTGCTAGAATACGACTAACAAACAAAAATAGTACTATATTGTCCAAACCTCCTAAACCGCTATCAAGAACTAAATCTTGAAGAATAAGCTTCGAAATTCAAATAAGCTACTTATGAGTTTGACATGAAAGTTTTTAGCTTTTTGTTTTTGAGCAAAACTTAAAAATCTGATTCTTTCTAAGTTAAGCTGAGACCTGTAAGCTATATAATAACCTGAATAAGCTATGAAAACAACTAATAAGCTACTAAGGTTTTGAAATGAAAAAGTACACAACTTGTTGTTTTAAAATAAGCTAAAACCTAAAAAGAAAGAAAAAAATAAGCTGTGTCTAAAAGTTCTCAATAAGCTCGTAATAAGCTGTTGAGAGGACTGATAAGCTATGAAAGTTTTTTCCCTTTAAGCTACACACTTTTTATGGAGAAAAAAAGTGAAAGCTTGAAGCTCAAGATAAGCCAAAAACCAACAAATAATGCGAGTCCAACTAAACTTTCAGATAAGCTATGAACAAAAATACACTAAATAAGCAACCCATGTTTTTTTTGTTTTAAAGAAACAGATACAACGCAAGCAACAAAATAAGCTAAAGCTCTACTTATGCCGTAATCAAAACAAAATAAAAAAAATTAATTGCGGAACACTTATGTTGAAAATCAGTTTTGATGATTTAAACAAAGGCTTTAGCTCAATAATCTAAATGGGCCAACGAGTTATGAAGTTAAAAAACTGATTTGTGAACAGTAAGATATAAAAAATGATGAATCCTATTAAGCCCTAAATAAGCAAATGAATAAGCTTAAACAATAAGCAAACGAATAAGCTTAAACAACACAACCACAACTTATTACAAAATCCACCCGTGGCTTATGATACCAATTGTTATCCCAAATATTAATCACTTCACAACAATAAGAATAAGCAATAAGCTAGAAAATAGAGAAAGGAAAGATAGAAAATTAGATTAGAGAGAGAAAGAGTGGTGGATGATTACACACACATACAAGTGAAGCAAATATAACCAACACCCTCTCCATGTGTGGAGAGGGTCCTATTTATACCCTTAGCCTACTAGATGGCGTATGGGCTTTCTAAATGGGCCGGGCTTGGCTTATCTTGGGCTTTGAGCCCGAAACATGGAACATATTAGCTTAAAGTCCAAGCCCGTTAATCCCGACTAACCTATTACATAACAACACTAATTACGACAAAGACGACCGATAACATTCTTGTTCGACTTATATAAAAATAAGGCTAACAGATGATAACTTAGATGAAGAAGAAGCAATTAAGGTTACCGAAAAGAAAAACTTAGAAAATGACACTGAGGATGAAACTTTAGAAGTTGACGAAGTTGTCAACATTAAGGAATCTAAGAACCATCCATTAAACAACGTCATAGGAAACCTTAATCAAAGAACTTTTAGGTCTCAAGCCCAAAACCAAAGTAACTTCTTTTGTTTTATATCAACTATAGAACCTAAGAATGTGAATGAAGTCTTAAAGGATGAAAGTTGGATAATTGCAATGCAAGAAGAATTAAATCAACTCATTGCAAATGATGTTTGGGAGTTAGTACCACACCCTAAGAGTACGACAATTATAGGAACTAAGTGGGTGTATAGAAATAAGCTAGACGAGAACGGTATTGTATCTTAAAATAAAGCTAGGTTAGTAGCTCAAGGTTATAATCAACAAGAGGGCATCAATTATGATGAAACTTATGCCCCTGTAGCTAGATTAGAGTCCATTAGGATTTTATTAGCCTATGCTTGTGCCTTAGATTTTAAATTATTCCAAATAGACGTAAAAAGTGCATTCCTAAATGGTTTTATCAATGAGGAGGTATACGTGGCACAACCTCAGGGATTCATTGATTTTGAAAAACCTAATCATGTTTATAAACTCAAAAAAGCTTTGTATGGTCTTAAAGAAGCTCCCAAAGCTTGGTATGATATATTAAAAGCTTTTCTTCTTAAACATGAGTACAACATGGGAATGGTAGATAACACACTTTTTACAAAGAAGAAAAGTTCAAATCTCATCATTGTTTAAATATATGTCGACGTCATTATATTCAGTTCAACTTGTCAAGGGTTGTGTGATGACTTCTGATGACATCAAATAACGTCACATTATTGGCATCATTTATCCCATTTATATTTCTCGTTTTGTATTGTTTTATATAAGATTTGATACTTAATCACTTAATTGTGTAAATCTCAGTTATTATCGAGCATTTGGCGAAAGATGGAGAAAAGAGCGTGTTTTGTGATCATACATGATGAAGATCGAGAAAGTCTACTAAATCTGAAGAATACGATGCATCATTCTAAACGGATACATTATTTCCCAAGACTTAAACAAGATAAAGACCATTGCTTAACTTTGAAGAATACGTCATATCCACTTCAGCAGATACGCCGTATAAGATACTCTGGTCAACATTTTGAAAAATCATTATTTTCATCCAATACGCCGTATCCAGAGAAGCCTATACGCCATATTCAGTCGCAGTTTATGAATATCCAAAATAAAATATTCGTGGAGCCCACTCCAAGTTATCCCAATACGCCGTATTGGATCCCTCTAATACGGCGTATCAATCTGTTTTTAGAGCCTATAAATAGAAAACCTAAAACTCAGTTTTCAGTATGCAAAGACCACCAAGTACGATCTACAGACTATTTTAGAAGCCAAGAAGGTCCTGCAAGTGCCTCAAGTCAATAGGAAAACTCTTGTAATCTCTATACTCCGCTATAAGCGTTCGGTTAGCATAACGTTTGTTTATATTAATCGTTCGTCTATGATATTGTGTATTGTTACAATGACTATGGACTAATACCTATAGGTATTAGCCATGTTTATGATAATTTAATGTTTGGTTTGTTTATATCGATTATTTACCTTTTCGTTGCATGTTGATTATATTTATCACTTCATATCTGTTTATGTTTTGATTATGTTTTATTTGTCACTCAACTGGATCTAATATTGCGTGTGTAAACTATAGTCTGGGATAAATACTACGTACAACTTATCTATGTGACTCTGGATTAATAGGACTACAAATTTATGCCCCTGTTCTTCCATTGGTTAAGTGAATAAGTAGACTAAGTAGTGACTTAGGATTACACATAATGCTTTGTTTTCCTTGGGTAAGTGCTCGGACCGTGGACTACCAGCATATAGATAACAATTGGACATAAGTAGGTAAAGCCTCGATGAGCTAGGTTTCAATATTCACCAATATTATCTCCTAGATAGATTATAATCAACAGTGTATGGTTTAATGCGGGTTTGGTTAACTGTGACAGGATTAACTGAAAAACAAACCTAGAGTTTAGGGAGATGACCCACCTAACCTTAGGAATGATATAACACCAACGAAGTAAAACAATCATTGCACTCATAAACAATTCCTGCATTCTATTAGATTAAACATGGTTAATACGTTTTCCTTACATTAGTGCTTGACCGCTTCTTTATCGTTTGTTTATCTGCTTGCGTGTGTCCTTTGTCTCATTTAGCTCAGATTAAACCAAAACTTATGCCAGCCTCTCAGGCTAAAAAGCCCCCTTTGTGTTAGTTTAGATTTAATTAGGTTTAATTAGAATTAATTAGAACTAACCTAGATAACTAAAATACCAATAGACTTAAGTATTAACGCTCACTCTTAGTGATATTATACCTTACTTACTAACGAACCTATAATTGATCGGGTACACTGCTCGTTAGTGTTAGTTAATAGGTAAAGTTGGCAAAATATAAATAGTAACACTTGATAAATAAATTACCTATACCTAACGGCATGCATCAACTTCGCCAAAATCATACACGACGAGTTTGTGATGAGCATGATGAGTGATTAACACCCTCCCCTCCCCCCCCCCTCTCTGGATTACAAATTATAAAAACGAATGTATAAGGATGGGCAACTTCTTTAATCAATCTAAATATATTAAAGAAATGCTTAAAAATTTAGATTAGAAGATTCTAAACCAATAAAAACACCTATGTCTTCGGATACAAAACTTATGAAAGACGAAGAATGTGAGTCGGTAGATAGTACCAAGTACCGAGGCATGATAAGTAGTTTATTATACCTAACGCAATTAGTCCCCCCCACCACGGCCCCCCCCCCCCCACCCCCACCCCCCCCCCCCCCACCCCTCCCAACCACATGTTTAGTGTGTGCCTCTGTGCAAGCTTCTAAGAGGATCCTAAAACCTCTCATCTTGAAGCGGTTAAGCGTATCTTTCAATACATTTTTGACACTACGCACTTAGGATAATGGTATCCTAAGGGGGCCGGCATAGAAACTGTAGTATATGTCGACTCTGATCATGCAAGAGATTATGTGGACCGAAAAAGCACTAGCGGTATTTGTACGTTTGTAGGATGTTGTCTAACATCGTGGTTCTCGAAAGAATAACAATAAACCGCCTCTTGCTATCTCCTCGATTGGAATGCGAGAATACGTATAGCGATTTATAAAGGCATGTCAAACAAGCACTATGGATGAAAGCAAACTCTCATCATGACTTGACCATTTAGACTCGACGACGTTACGATCACGTGCGACAACAAAGGCGATATTGACCTTAGCAAAACCTGAAGACAACAATCGCGTGGACGAAACACAAATCAAATTTCATTCACATTTCCTCGGCCCCCCCCCCCCCCCCGCCCCCCCCACCCATCCCACCAAAAAGGAAACATCTCCATCGAAAAGGTCTCGTCTGAAGATAACATCTCTGAGATTCTTACTAAACCTCTTAAACGCGAATCGTTCAATTACCTTCGTCTTGGTTTAGGAATAATGGAACACATTCTGTAAATCGATCTCTTCTTTTCTTCTAAGTCTTGATTTCTAGTATATGTTTTATCCGTCCCCCCCCCCTCACCCTCCCCCCCCCCCCCCCCCCCCCCCCCCCTTAGTTACTTCATGTATAGTGTATTTTAAGCATTTTGGAATTACCCCCCCCTCCCGAACTCGCCCCCACCCCCCATCCAAAAAACGTCACTAATTTCAAAAAAAATTGTCAAAAATCTTGCCTGAAAACCATCTGCTGGTGGCGGCCCTCATAACTCAGGCGGCACCCTGATTAAATCAGGCGGCCCCCATATATTTATGGGACCGCCGGCAGTACGACATATATGTCTGACCATATTTTTAAAAGACAAAAACAAACATCCCTCCTTCTTCTCTAATATGCGACTAATGAAACCCAGATCCTCAAAACATTAAAATCCACCATCAAAACTTAAATTGAAGAAGAAATTAACATCAAATATCATCCATAAACCTCATGACTATCACAAATTAATAAATGCCCCACCCCCCCACCCCCCAACAACCCCCCCTCTTCAGATTCTGAGTCTCTATGGTTCTGTTAAGCAAAAATCAAAATTGTGGGGTTCAATTTTTTCAATTTTTGTTGTGCACTTAAGACTCCCCCCCCCCCCCCACCACCTACCCCTCCCCCCACACCACCCCCCCATACACCCCCACCCCCACCTCCCCCCTGTAGGATTTGCATAATTGATTGTTCTTGGAAGAAATTTTCTACATATTAAACCCTCCCCACCCCCCCCCTAATTATTTTCAAAAAGTTCTCACGTTAAGAACATCATAAAAATGTTTTAATACATTGTTAATACATTCCAAAAATGTTTTTGCACTCATGCATGACGATCTCATGACCATCAATCAAGATATATAGTCAATATATATTTTTGACATGTTGGGCCCCCCCACCCCCCCACACCTCCCTGACCTCCCCCACCCCCCCCCCATAAACAAAGAACCCCTAGAACCCCTTCCGTTTCCCCCCCCACCTCCCGATACCCTTTTGTTTTATTAGAGTCGAGTTAACTACCACTCCACATGTGTTGCATATAGACACACACTAGGTAATAACAATCAATACCTTAAATGCATGATGTAACCCACACCCCACCCTATCGCCCCACCCCCATAAAGTTCCCCCACACCCCATTCCCCCCCCCCCCCCCCCCCCACACCTCCCCCCCCCCCCCCCCCCCTGCTCTAAGAAGAAACTATGCCTTATAGCAAAGTCTATAATTCCACAAAATCTCTAACGAATATATCTCCCTAGTCCTACATCACCCACAAAATTTTCCCCACTCACACCTCTAGAGTCTAGGACATGTTCACAAGGACGTTTAGCGACTCCGGAATTCAAAAGTCATGATAATATAGATATAACAATGTTAACCACGTCACCCTCCCCCATACCACCCCTCCCCCCCCCCCCCCCCCCCCCCCCAGCCCCCCCTCCACACACCTGCACCCCCCCCCCCCCCCCCCCCCCCCCCCCCCCCTACTGGACGAGAAATATATCCTAGATTCTTATTGTAATTTTATTCTTCGGTTGAACTCGTAAGAAATAACGACTAAACACTTTCTCTAAAATTTCCCCCCCCCGTTCAATCCCCCCTCACCCCACCCCCCCCCCCTTCACCCTCCCCCCCCCTCCCATCTTCAACAACCCCCCCCCGCGCTCCCCCTCATCCTTTCAAACCCCACTAAGAGGACCCCCCCCCCGCCCCCCCCCCCCCTCCCCCCCCCCACGAGTCCCTATTTCAGAAAGATTATTCTTTTAAGTCTCTAAGCACTAATCAAGTAATAAATAATCCTTACCGAACACGTATTCCAATACCAAATGAAATCACATACTTTATTGCAATCAATGGAAAAACCAAAGTCCCAAACAAAATTCCTAAAAATGAACTCCGTCATGGCAGGAGATCTTGGCATGAAATCATCCAAGATAAGGATTTTGGTATTAGAGAAAACTCCAATTATCTTTCCGCATCCTCATGTCACATGATATATTGTATCATGAGGAACCACCCCTACCCCCTCCCCTACCCCAACCCACCCCCCCTCAACATTTACCTCTTGGCTAACTCAAATTGTAAGCATAAAATCAATCTAACTCTCCATGCCTTATGGCATGCTGCTAACTCGTCTTTATAACTACCTCATTATAATGAAACCACACCTCCAAAGATCCAAATACATGGTCTACCAGAACGAGGACTTGGGAGCGTCCTGAACGGTTCTACGTCAACGCTTCAACATCAACAAATGAAGATGAAGATGATGAGTAGGTAATCACAAATGTGATTTAGGATTGAACTATCTCAACTTGATAGTATCTATTTCTTTTAAACTATGATAACCACCCTCTCCCCCTCCCCGCCCCTCCCCCCTTTGAAATTTTTATTGTTCATTGATGTGTATGCTATCTTAATCTCTAAGTTATGAATGCATGCTTAAACCCCTAAAAACGGTCCTCAAAAACATAGGACGGCTCCCAAATATATCTGGGACCGCCCAGTATTTATAGGACCACCCTCAGCAGGGTCACGAAATTTTACTGTTTCCTCTTTTTATGCAACTTTGACCCTCTCTATATAGCCTCCCCCCCCCCCCCACCTCCCCCCCTCCCCTCCCTACCCCCCCCCCCCCAAAACCCCACCCTTCCCCCTCCCCCCCCCAGCCCCTCCCCCCCCCCCCACCCCCCCCCCCCTTTCTCATAGACCTTTGTTCATCAAATTACCATGCTTTTCCACAAAAATACATCACCTTTTCCCATTATATAAATTTACTCATCTTTTTCATTCCCCCTCCCCCCCCCCCCAGCCACCCCTTTCCCCATCTATACCACCCCCTTCTACCACTTTTTAAATCTTATTGTCTCTTCAAACCCTCCTCTAAACTTCTCAAGAAAATCTAGAATCTTGGTGAGACAAGTTTGGAGAAGAACCACCTCTTTGTGTAATCACCACCTCAATCTCAAAATGTCTCACCACCACTTCCTCCAAGAGTTGCCAGTTCTCAACCTTTACCACCACCTTCTCAAAATCTACTTAGAGATCAAATGGTAAATCAACTCCATCACATATCCTATCTACTTAAAACCAACCTCTATAATGTGGAACAAATGTTTACTCTAAGCCACTACCATCCTCACAATCTTCATCACACCTTTGATTCACCTATACTCTGACCAAGTAACTTTCACTAGTACCCCAACCGCCAACAAAATCATTTCATGTACACCCTAAATCAATTAATTCTTCTCCTTCATCTACCCCACCCCCCACAACCCCCCCAATACCCCCAACCCCCACACTCCCCATACTCTTCATTTACCCCCCCCCATCTCAACCTAAAAAAGCACCCCCCCCCCCCCCCCCCCCCCCCCCCCCCCCCCCCCCAACCCAATTCTTTATCGCACTTGTGTCACATTTAAACATTCATATATGATTAATTTCCTCTAAAATAAATGCCACCTATTCTTTTGGTTAAGTGCATTATATATATGATGTCAAGAATCAACTAGTATAGCTCTAGTAACCGCGGATGTCCCTTTTTATGTGTGTTATGCATTTATGCTTCATTTACTAGTTTGTAATATTATACCATTCCATAGTATGATTTTTGTTATGATTATTGAATGGCTTCTTTACTTTTATTTTCATTATGATGGGTGATTTTTATCAATAGTGCTTATTTATGTTGGTATGTCTATTACTTTTGGCCCTATTATGTATATTGTGTTGTCGAATGTCCATACACGCTCACCCCCACCCCCCCGCATCCCTTCACGCCCCCCCACCCAACCCACCCCCCCTATTGCACTTTGGTCTGCCCCCCCCCCCCCCCCCCCCCCCCCCCCCCCCCCCCCCCCAAGTTAGACATTTATATATTGCACTTGTTCTTCTAACTCGTTTTTGTAGCAAATTGCCATAGCTCGATCCCTTGGTGCCCCAAGAGAGGGGGAGTACACATCAAAGGGGAGCTTTAGCATCATCGATCTCTTTCTCTTCTCTACTCGACGATCAACCTTTAATGATTCCAGGGTGGGAGGCAACGGATTACTAGAAGTAGCTTTATCCGTTAGTTCACCTAAAATATGCTTTAAAATTTCATAACCTTTGCAAAGGTTTTTGAAGAAGTAAACCCAAGATGAATAGTTCATCTCATCAATATCTAGTTTAACGAGAACTAGGGTTGTGAAGTTGGTAATGGTCATAAGCTTGTCGGAGAGCAAGATTATGGGTAAAAAAAGTAGCACCAGTCATGATGGTTAAGTGTGATTTGGTAAAGATTGGTGATTTAGGGTTTGTTATAAAGGAACAATAGTGGTGTAGGGTTAGCTTTTATTGTGAACAATAGGCAATATTTAGGGTGTTAATACAAATAATGTCTAAAAACGTTATTTATATTTTTCGATCTCTCTACATTTTGAAGATGACAAAACGTAAAAACATTCTATGATAAAAATAAACATATACACGTTATTAGTCGTAAACTTCCATTTCGACGTAAATCGCCTAAGGTATATATAAACAAATCATTAAACATGATTAGTGATCAAAGTAAATCTTTTTATCTTAAACATTACATTTTTACAAATGTAATATAACATTTTTATAAAAGTAAAAATATACAAAATATTTTTTAAATTAAAGAAATATTTTAATAAAATATTTAAAATTCAAATCTGGTTCCCCCCCACAAATAGAAGGTTCTGGACCGGATAATAACTTCATCACAAAAAGACAAAAATAAGAGTGTCTAACTAGGGGCGGCCCCCTGATAGGTAGAACGGCCCCCATATATATCTAGGACCGCCCCCAGTGGACGTTACTCCTTCTTGCCTATAAATACTGCACTATTTCCTGGCAGATTTCAGACATATGAGCACATAGTTTTCAGATTTCTTTCTCTCTCTAAAACCTCTTACCTCTCTCTAAAATATTTGATCACTAACTTGCTTAATCTTGTTTTAAGTGATCCAATCTTCTCCTCCTTCTTCTTATATCAAGTGCAAGAGAAGAACACTCGTATTCGCCAAGAAACGAAGTGTTATAGATTAGTGATCTTCTTCTATCTTCTTCTAAGTTTCAACCTATATATTTTTATTCTTGTGTAGTTGTGTAGATCCGGATAGTGTATAAATCTGGAAGTGTTGATTGTGTGTCGGTTAGTATTTTAGGCTTAAAATACATTAGTGAAGGTGTAGATTGGTTCTAGCTAAGATTAGGACTCGACATTTAGTTTAGTGTCGGAAATCAGGATAAGCGATGTGTAACGGTTTTCTCCGCTTAAAGGGAGCTTTTGGACATAATGAAATCTCGAGTCGGATACTCGGGGAGTAGAGTAGGGCAAAGAAGAGCTTTGTAGCTGAACCACTATAATTTTCGGTGTTGTGGTTTGATTGTTCTATCTCTTATCTCTTTACCTTCTCTATTTATCTAATTGTTTATATTTATATAGTGATTGTATTGTTTGTAGTTAGATATATTAGTTGTCCATATTGTTGATTGATATCACATATACTCGAATCAAACGTTTTTATAACCAAAGTTTTAAAATGCCAATTAACGGGTAAACTATTCAACCCCCCCTTTTAGTTTCCACATAGGGTTTAGAACAATAGGCAATATTAGAGCACATACTTTAATAGAAGATAGCAAACAAAAAATACCTGATCAAGGTGGACCACAAACGTGTTTTAACACAACAAATAGCAACAAAGTATACCAACATAAGTCGAATGGTAATCCCGAAGTACCAATGATCAACATAAATATATAGTAATCTGGTCGACTGGTTATGTAATAGTGGTGCAGCTACGAAGCTTCTCTTCGGCCCTAACTCCACTCCCCAAGTACAAACTTGAGTGTTTTCTTTCACTATGTCAACAATCTCTCTTTAGGCGAGAAAAATTTGTCACGTCACTAACACTTTTTCCAATACTAAGTAAATACCGAGTTCTACTTTGAGATAGGACCAATCTAACACACTACGGATTATTAAGCCTAACAAATACTACTATCATACACATATGATACGCCACAAATGATGTGTCGTTGTGTGGGTTTATTTATGTAGTTCAAGTTTTAAATTTTATATTGTGCCGACTTAACAAAAACAACACTTTAACAGGCATGTACACGGTCGGGATAGATTCGTGGTAAGTAGGTTGTTGTACACTGAAGCGAGGTTAAAGCTCTCATTTTATTTATTTTTGCTTATCTAATCTAAGTTATTCTATCTAAGACAAATCATATGTTTCATCCTATGTTAGTTCTAATCCTAATTCTAACAGGTAAAAGGGGGGTTACAGCCTGAGAGACTGGCACGGGTTTGGTTGGTGACTATAATCAATTCAAGACACTTTAACCCACGCAAGAAAATTAACAGAAGATAAAAGAGTGGTCGAGCCTTATGATAGAATAACTGTATTAGCCATCATGATCCGATTAGAAGAGGTTCGTTTATGCAGTGCAATGATTACTTGTCTCGAGAGGAATATCATCTCTTTAAACTTAGGCGGGATTCATCCTAGACATAGACACATTATGTTGTCTCAATTTAAAGCATCCGATAAAGCATCCTTATTTGCTTATTATAATATATCTTATGGATTAAAGCAATGGTGATCTTGTTAACCCTAAGCTCATAGAGACTTTACCCACTTACTGTTTAATGGTAATTTATACACTAGTAGTCCACTTGTCCAACTATCTAATGAAATAGAACATAAAAAACTATTTGTTGAATTATTAGATTCACCTATAGTCAACATGTTAATAAACCAAAGCAATTTCCGTTTAACTAGTTAAGCCAAAAGTCATATCCTTAGCATGATTTTTAGAAGGACATACTTGTGATCCTATGATTATTGAATGTTAAATTATTATATGGAGAGCTATACCCGGGAATCTAGATTACTTGGTCGCTACCAAAAGCATGGTAAACAAGTCTGAATTGATAAACATAAACAAGCATTCAACCTATAACATTAGCAATCAAGATTAAACAAAAACCAAACATTCAGATCTTCATAATAATGGCTAATACCCGAAGGTATTAGCCTTCAAACATCATAATTAATACAAGAGTAATTATTTTAACCAAGGTAAACTAACTGAGTCTAACAGAATGAACCAAATAACTAAACGGTTTACAAAAAGTATAAGAAATTACACGTTGTCTTCTATGGATTGGAATGCGTTGCAAGACCTCTTCTGCTCTTTTTCCCCTCTGAAAATATACTTTTGTGGTTTAGGTATCGAGAATATGATTTAGCACACTTAAAACTCGTTTTTGAGTTTTCTATTTATAGTGTCTGGAAGTCGGTTCGATACGGCATATCCAAGGGATTGGATACGGCGTATTGGAGTTTCTTGGAGTATGGACCACGTTTGATATCTTCTAGAATATTTTATTCCCATAAAGCTTGAATACATCGTATTGGCTTTCCTGGATACGGCGTATTGATCTTCTTTCCTTTGTGGTCTTTAGTGAGTGCAGGCACGGATACGCCGTATCTTCCTTGATAGATACGGCGTATTGGTTGTCAGAATCATTAATCTTCAAAATATCTTCGTTTAAGCTCCAGAATACGCACCTTTTGCTAATATTCACCAAGTACTTCATAATTACTGCAATTCTCAAATATAAACGATTAAGTAACAATTCTTTGCAATAATTATACAAAATGGGTTAATTACATGGGATAAATGATGCTATAAAATAGACGTTATTTGAGTAACAAGTTTATAAAGGTTAATATGGGTTTGTATGAGAAGGCTTAGGGTTGATTACTCTAACTAATCTTTATCGATACCAATATTCCAGGAGGGTGACAAAGACCACACATACACACCCGTAACGATAGGATAGACACATGTGACTGCTCACTCCCACCTCAAATAAGCTAAAGAGTAGGAATAGTAGAGTAATATAGGGTATGGATCTTCTAACTTTCACCAATAGTAATAAACCAACAAGGCAGCTGAGACATGCATACATGGCCGTAACGACGAAATAGACATGCACGCTCGATCACATCCTCATTCGCGTAAAACCCATGGTTAATGATTAGGAAAGGGAATTAAATTGTTGTTAAATAAAAATTATGAAACAAATAGATTAAGTCTAAAATACAAGTTGCTAGACACTTTTTCCCGACCGTTACCATGATAAAGACACAACTATTTACAACGTCTCGATCATAGATAAAAAACAACAACCTAAGTTGGCGTTCCCGTAACGGTTAACTTCCCAATCATCCCATACTTTACAAGGCAAGTGGCGATATCTTCCATTTTATACAATACTCTACATCGTCGATTTGTATCAACGATCGAATGATAAATCTTGTGTAATCCTTCGGTAATTGTGAAATGATTATCTTTAAACTTTCCTTCCTCTTTTTTGTTGCGATTTTCTAATTTTTTTGATTTTTTTCTACTATACTATACTACGAAACTCGGTGTAGTTTCACCATCTTCACGATCATAATAATTCTGGATAATTCCTTTGGTAATTCTTCATTCTTCGGGGTACCAATTATTTGCGATGGTAGTAAAATACATGAGTTTTGACTAGTATATAAATTCCCATTTGCATGTGCATATTCTTTCAACCGTACCAGAATCTGATACAAGACTCAGGAAAATATAAAACTTTACACTTTAAGCAATAGCAACTAGCAACTGTTTAAAATAAAATTAATCTAACAGGGTAGGCTATGTTAAGGTGTAACTGATGAATAATTGGTGTAGTTCCTAAAGGATTGGCTCTACGAGTTGTTCTAGGGGTATCTTACTCTTAAAATGAGAGTAAACAAAGAGTTTATACATGGGTTAACTAACCAGCGTAGTTAGTTAATAAGCAACATGTAAAGACAATTTAGGTGTAATCCTAGAATTTACCAATTTAAACAAGTTACTCCATCAAAATCCCATAGTTAATTTCAATGCGGTTCTTGAAAATAGATTACGCCAGTTTCTAAAGTCTTACAACCCATCACGGCACACACATATTTTGGTTAGAACTGGGTAAACCATTTGGAAAACGCGATAAGGTTAAATCCTCACAATATCTAACAGGTTATTGTATGCGGGTTATGTATCAAGTAATTTTACAAAAGTATGCTTGAATTTTTTTTAAATTTGAGCATAATTTAAGCATTTTAGTGTGAAAAATAGGACAAGTAAACATTCTAATTCCATCCCCCACTTGAATTATACAACGTCCTCGTTGTATAGATTAAACATTAAATACGGGAATTAAAAAGAATTAGAATGAGAAACTCCCCTGATATTTGCTCGGTAGATTCTCCATGTTAAGTTTATGAGCAAGAATGTATGTGCGAACGCGGGTCTGAATCCTAGCACGAACAGTACACACAGAATTCTAGAAAATAAGCAGTCCACCAAATCTTTTCGTTCAGAAGGTTCCTGTATAAAGCATAAGAAAACAAGTGCAATTTCTTTCTCCGTGTATTCGCTGGTTAGACTCAAAATAAAATCCTAAAAACTGTACAGGAAGTCGATACGCCGTATCCATCCCCTAAGATACGCCGTATTGATACTTGTGTCGAATACGCTGTATTCATTTAACGAATACGCCGTATTGACTGTGCTGAAAATAAAGATCAGATAACGTCTAGATAGTCAATACGCCGTATCCATGAGGTTTGGATATGCTGTATAGACAGTCTGGGAAGACAGACTCGATAAAAATTAAAAATACATTCCTGGTTGTCTCCCGGCAAGCACTTTTGTTTATAGAAAAGTCTTTAAGTTAGACTTGCCCCAATTTAATCCCATCCTTATAAAACAATTTAGGGTCGAACGAGATGCCAAATGGCACATACAAAATCTTGATTAGGAAAATGAATGACATCCCTTTATTAATATGATTCCAAGTCATGATATTAAAATTTAATCCCTTGACAAAAGTTTCAGTTTTGAAAAATTTATTAGATGTATCATGACTTGTTTCCAAAAGCTTATTTGACCCATGTGCATAGGCACCAACATCGACATTTATTAAATCAGGTAATGGTTTGACAGATAAATTCTCCGAAGAGTGTTCAATATCGACTTTATCATTATCATTGTCTGTATCCGTTTTTAATTCATTAGGATAAATTACGTTAAAAGGAAGTAAATCATTAAAGCATATAACGTTTTGTTCTTCATCATATTCGGACAATGATGTTTCATCTTTCAAATTAAATTCATCGATATGTCGAGGGTTTAAAATCGGTTCAGTTAATAAATCTGATTTAGACGTTTGAGCATCATTGTAAACAATGGCTGGAAATTCATTCTTAAAATCTTTAAAGAAATCTAAATCATCAAAATAACTGACCGTAGGCTCATTTTATGAGATAAGAAATCCTAATAATTTTGCTTTCCAAATAAGAACTTTATAAATGGAATGAAGGATGGCTAAAAAATGCTATTTGTGAATTACTCCATCTGCTGCACGGATTAGGTGGTAAATTAGACAGAATACCACTTTGCCTAGAGACCGGCCTGAGCAGCAAAACGAAGTGCAAAACAGGTCGACATATATTTATTCGATGGTTTGGCTCAAAGCTGCAAATTAATAGGGGATTCTAAAGATAAGTTAAATGCTGCCACACTTGGTTAATTAGGATCTAACAAACAACTTATATCCATATACGCTTGGTTAATATGGATACTTGCACATATCTGATTTAACCCGGCCGATAAATGTTTGGGTTTTGTATTATGTGAAACCAAGCAACCACTTTCAGTATTATTGTCTCATTCTAGACATGTTTACTTAGGTATTTTATAGGTTAGCTTTCTTGTTAAAACTCATACCGTGTTTGCCAGAGAGAGACAGTCTAGCTTAGTCTCACTGTATTCAATTAGCTAAATAGTGGAGTAGTTATTTTGAAAGTTATCGCACTTTTTTGTATTTTTGTCTCTTTTATGGAACATGCCTAACTTGGTCACACTTAGATGGTATAGTTGTATTGTATTATAGTGGTAGCAATATTGTCATTTACAGTCTTGGAAAAATAATGGACGTACTTATGA
The DNA here is from genome assembly GCA_026074375.1 of Tanacetum coccineum. Lineage (NCBI taxonomy): Eukaryota > Viridiplantae > Streptophyta > Magnoliopsida > Asterales > Asteraceae > Tanacetum > Tanacetum coccineum. The sequence continues at coordinate 40,868 of BQNB010017547.1, forward strand.
AGTTGTACTTAGTAAACACTGTGTGATTTGGATTGTACAGCCGGGACGGCAAAAGAGAAAGAAAAAAGTGATAAGATGTAAGAGTGTTGGGTAGAAAGAGGAGAAAAAGAGTGAAAATATGCTAATGCTACAAGCTACCGAGTGAGAGAATTGCTAGAATACAATGGATGAATGCTTTTACTTTGGTGTTAGAGAAGTTTACTGTGATTGCAGCCTCATCCTTAGTTTGATTAACGTAATTTGAGAGTGATTTGTAGTTTAGATTTAAATACTCTAGTTTAATTTTGAATGTTGGAATGATTGGATTTGCAATTTTAATTGGCTACTATATTTGTATTTTTTAGTTGCTAACTTTCGAATTGGATCTATTTAATTTCGTGTTACATATCCTCCAGTGTCTGAATGGTACGGTCACTCTGACCATAAGTCTGAGGATGGTAAGCCGTACTCATATCTAGTCTCGTCCCTAACTCCTTCTGAAGAGCTCGCCAAAAGTGTGACGCGAATCGACCATCACGATCAGAAATAATTAACACAGGCACGCCATGTATCGCTACAATATCATTGATGTAGTTTCTTGCTAACCTCTCCAATTTGAAATCTTCATGAATCGGTAAAAAATGAGCAGACTTTGTCAATCTACCCACAATGACCCAAATCGCATTATACCCGCTACTGCTTTTAGGCAGCCTCGTGACTAGGTCCATAGTTATGTTCTCCCATTTCTACTCAGGAATTTCTGGTTGCTGAAGTAGTCCTGAGGGTTTCTGATGTTCTGCCTTAATCTTGGAGCAAGTTAGGCACTTGCTAACGTACTCAACAATGTCTTTCTTCATACCATGCCACCAATACAAGTCCCTCAAATCATAGTACATTTTGTTCGCACTTGGGTGTGCTGAATACCTCAAAGTGTGAGCTTCATCCATGATTAACTTTCTTATACTGCCAACTGATGGAATCCATATCTGATCGACAAAGTAAATTCTACCGTCATCCCTTCTTTCAAACTGTGCACGCAATCCTCGTAGCCATTCTGCTGGAGCCTTGAGGTCCTTGGAAACTTCGCTTTGGGCTTCTAAAGTTTTAGTCTTGAGGCCAGAATAGACAGTCATGCTCGTAGCATGCACTCTCCTCGGCTTGAGTCTTTCCTTCCTACTCAAAGCATCCGCCACTACATTTGCCTTGCCGGATGGTATTTGATTTCACATTCATAGTCACTGAGTAGTTCAATCCACCGCATTTGACGCATATTCAGTTCCTTCTGATCGAAGATGTACTAGAGACTCTTGTGATCAGTGTAGATGATACTTTTCGTCCCATAAAGATAATGTCTCCAGATTTTAAGAGCAAACACAACTGCACCCAACTCCAAGTCATGGGTGGTATAATTCTTCTCGTGTATCTTCAGCTGTCTTAATGCATATGCAATCACCTTGCCCTGTTGCATTAGCACACACCTGAACCCTTGGTTCGATGCATCACAATAGACCACAAAGTCGTTTGGCCCATCAGGGAGTGCTAATACAGGAACATTACATAGTTTCTCTTTCAGAATACGGAAGGCTTCTTCTTGATTATCACCCCACTCATATGTCTTGTTCTTCTGAGTCAACAGGGTTAGAGGTTTGTCAATCTTGGAAAAGTTTTCGATAAATCTTCAGTAGTATCCTGCCAATCCTAGAAATGAACGGATCTCAGTCGGTGACTCAAGGGTCTTCCAGTTCTTGACCGACTCAACCTTGCTAGGGTCCACATGGATACCATCTTTGTTGACCACGTGCCCTAGGAACTAGACTTCTTGTAACCAAAATTCACACTTTGAGAATTTGGCATACAACTTCTCTTTCCTGAGTAGTTCTAGAATCGTTTTCAGATGGATTTCATGTTCTTCTTTTGACTTCGAGTAGATAAGGATGTCGTTAATAAACACAATTACAAACTTATCTAAATACGGTTTGTAGACGTGGTTCATTAAGTCCATAAATATTGCTGGTGAGTTTGTCAACCCAAACGGCATAACCGTGAACTCAAAATGTCCATAACGTGTCCTAAACGCGGTTTTCGGAATGTCTTCCTCACGAACTCTTAACTGATGATAACCCGATCGAAGATTAATTTTGGAGAAATAACACGCGCCTTGCAACTGATCAAATAGATCATCTATTCTGGGGAGTGGGTAGCGGTTCTTTATAGTCAGCTTATTCAGTTCTCTGTAGTCAATACACATTCTTAAAGCACCGTCTTTCTTCTTGACAAACAGCACAGGTGCTACCCATGGTGAATGACTTGGTCTAATAAAGCCCTTCTCTTGCAGCTCCTTAAGCTGGTTTGATAGCTCTAATAGTTCGGAGGGTGCCAACCGATATGGCGACTTTACAACTGGCAACGCGCCCGGTATCAGGTCGATACGGAACTCTATCTTACGCACTGGAGGTAAACCTGACAAGTCATCTGGAAATACCTCGGGGAAATCATGGATAATAGGAATGTCCTTAACCTTCTTCTCATCGGCCTTCATACACGAAAGGGACCTCGGATCCTTTTCCGGTCTTTCACCCTGAATTTCAAGTATTTCGCCGCTCGGCAACAGAACACGAACTATCTTTTCATAACAAATTATTACAGCAAGGTGATGTGACAACCAATTCATTCCAACTATGACATCGAAACTACCTAGTCGAGTGGGTAATAGGCCTATCTTGAACACATGGTTAAACAAGGCTAAAGTACAACCACGTAATACAGTGTTGGTGCCAACAACCTTCCCATCGGCTAACTCTACTTCATAACTAGTGTCTAATGCGGCAGGAGCAATGTCAATAAAAGGGGTAAACGCAGTAGACACAAAACTTTTCTCAGCACCCGGTTAAATAAGATACTTGCATAGTGATCATTAACTAAGAACGTACCCGTGACCACATTTGGATTCTGCTGAGGGTCTTTAGTCCTCATCACATAAGCTCTCCTATGAGCTCCTTCATTCTGCTAATTCGTCCTCTTAGGATACTTGTTTCTAAGATAACCCTTCTCACCACAACCATAACAGGTCACATTTTGCAAGAAGTTATCACCTGCACCCGTAAGTCTAACTCTACAATCCTTCTCCTGATGACTAGTTCTTTGACACCTCTGACACTTTGGAGGGCATTGTCCATTGTGGTGTGAGTTGCAATGGTTGCACTTTGGTAAGTTCCCAGCATAACCCCTACCATCAGCTGGGGCTGCCACATAGGCCCTAGCAGTTTCCTGCCTCTTATTATGTTGCTGGTGATGAGTGTTGTTGTTTTAGTTGCGGTTGTTGTTGTTAGGTAATTGTTTTATTTTGGTTGTGATTATAGATGTTGTGGGGGGGGGGTGGGTTATTGTTATTGTTCCGTCTGATGATTTCCTTACTTTCGTTTGGACTAGATACTAGAACTAATCCTTTCCTTACCCTGAACTGCTTGCTCGACCAGTTCACGAGCCATATTGATCGCATCATAGAGAATTGCCGGTTTTGATGAGGTGACATTTTCCTTAACCCTCTCGAGCAGTCCTCGGATGTAACGCTCGATCTTCTTCTTTTCTGGTGTCACCAAATCTAGACACTGTAAAGCCAACTCATGGAAACAGTTGTTGTAAGCCTCAATGTCATCACCCTTCAAGATAATGGTCCATAATTCCTGTTCCATCCTCTGGATTTCCATAGATTGGCAATACTCTGTTGTCATCATAGCTTTGAATTCATTCCAGGGAATTCGGTTAGCATTAACAAGCCCTAAGGTGTGCACATTTCCGTTCCACCAGGTCAGTGCACGACCTTCAAAATTACAAGCAACAAATTTAACTTTGTCTTCCTCGGCGCATTTGCAAATCTCAAACACATGTTCCACTTTCTCAAAACAACGCCTCAATCCAACTACACCCTATGTTTTGTTAAAGGGGTGAGGCTTACTATTTATGAAGGTCTTGTAGGTACAACCTTGCACATTCGGTGCAACAACTCCTCCAGTGTTAACTGACCCAGAACCTCCGTCATTGTCCGGGTTAGCTCTGGTATTTTCATATTCCGTTATGGCTTTCGCTATTTGCTTTTTCACCATTTTCTTAACGGCCTTTCGCTTCATCATCTTGGGAGGCATGATTCTATCACAACACAAATACACAATCCAGTAAGAATTTGCAAAGGTATGCTAAGTCGAGATACATGGTGAGAATTAAAAAGAAATTGAAACAGAAGGATAATATAAACAGCCAATGTTCAATTACCAACACAATATGCAATTCACAAAGAATTCATATAGCAACATGATTAATTTTCACAATGATAATAATCAAGAAATGAAATAAAAAAAGATGAACAACAATAGCAACCAATGATATTTCATTAAGCACATGTTTTCCCATTACAACAAGCCAATGATAAGTTTTAATAGACTGTGGTGTATATAAAAGAGAACAAAATTACATCTGGTAGTATAATAGCACTAATTGTTACTAATAGTTAGTGGAAAGATACAAAAGGTCTTAGACTAGGATGACATAAAAGTAAAATAAAATAAACTACTAGGAGCCACTAGGTGGTCCCTGCAGATCGAGAGGCTGCAACTCCCTATACACAGCTAACACATCTATGGCCTCACTCAGCCTGTCCCCAACAGCTCTAATCCTAAGCATCCCCTCATAAAAGCCATGAGCCTAATCCGTCATCTTACAAAGGTCTCTCTCAGCCCGCTCTTTACCCATACGCATCAAAGTGTATCTGATCTTAACATACTATAACTCTCTCCTCAGTCTAATATTCTCTACACGAGTTGCATCTCATTTAGCCCTCGAAACATGACCTGCAATGTTCATCTCAGGCTCAACATCAAGAGAAGCAGGATGTGGAGGGTAAGGTTACCCCTCAACCTCATAGGGGTAGATGAGCTCAGCCTTATCCTCTTCTTCATCCTTGTCCCACAAACTGAAATCAAAGTCCATCTGTTAGCCTCTTCTGGCTCTCTTTTTTTTGGTTCTTCCTCAGGATCCTCCTGAAGGTCTTCTTCAGGTTCCTCCTCAGGCTCCTCATGAGGATCTTCTTCAGGTACCTCCTCAGGCTCCTCCTAAGGATCATCTTCGAACTCCACATCAGATTCGTCGAAGCTAGACGGGTCGTGACTAGGGAAATCAAACACATGGTTTGAAGATGGTGGCACGTCCATAATGCTACAGAAGAAATAAAATACATAAATAATAAGCACATATTATTTAAATGATTATAAAATTAAAATTTTATAAATTAGCAGTGATGCTTTTATAAATAAACATCAATAATCAAAATGGTCAATATTTATATAATTGACCGATATGAATAGATAACGATACTTTAAAAGATAGATGTAAGAGATCAAAATTAAGCCAAGTATTATATATATAATCATATAATACAATAAGGATACTCGAGAAAGTAAATGAGGATCAGGGAGTTGCGCGCGCGGATATCGGATAAGCGGTGAAGGATTCTGAATTTTTTTTTGAAAATGAAAGAAAAGAAACTTTTTAAATTTTGGTTATAGATTAGGTTTTGAAAAATGACCCAGTTCCCTATAACCTTGGATTTGATACCAATCTGTCACACCCCCAAAATTAGACTGCAGAGGAATGGAAACAATTGGGGCTCGACGTCACTGTACAAAAATCAAGTGATAGGAAACGACCTTGAAAGAGACATTTTAAACAAGTTTACATTCAATGCTTCATAAAATATCAGAGTTACAATATTGGTCCCAACAGTTTCCAAAATGATATCTAAGTTTAAAACATTAATAAGTTTATCCAAAACAACACAGTTTCAAAAGTTGACATCAGTTTCATAAGATAAGTTTTAAACAAGTTTGCATCGAAAGAAAAGACATCAGAGTCCATCTTTATGATATCCCCGCGACTCCCATCCAGCAAATCACACCTTAGGACCTGAGATTAAAACATGCTAAAAAGTCAACAAAATTGTTGAGTGAATCCACATGTTTACATAAGTAAAATGAATGAACGACAAGATTTAGGTAAATGGTGACGATGAAACACATTCATGTCAAAACAATTATTAATGCCCTAAGCTCATGACCCCGAAACCTTAACAGATTTTGCCCCAAATAAAAGTAGGGTACTCTACCAATAACCCTAAGAGTACATCAAATGTTAAATGCGTCACATGGTTAACATGAAACCATAATTTAGGACGGGGATTGTCAGTCCCAATAGATCCATCTACAACATTCACACTTACTACAATAGCAACTAACGGTTCATGAACTCACCTTATGTGAAACGGAAAAAATCAACAATATAGACGCTGAAGTAAACCAAACACCCTAAGAGCAACCTAAAATAAATAGCACAACTTAGAAAAATAAACAGCTAACACTCACACAAAAGAAAATGAAACAAAAGAAAATTTTTATAAAACGTTTTACTTTAACCGGAACAAGTATGGCATTGCATCCCTTTTTATAGATCAAGATTACCCAAAACACAAGTCCTAATTTGTATTAATATGACTTCCAAAACATGACTTTAGTTTACTTCTTACCCGCCTAAACCACTCAAGTTATCCACATTAGTTTACGCCTAACGTCTATTTATTCATAACAAATTTTGCAATCACCCACCTTTACAAACGCATAAATCAAAATCCATAATTGATAAAAATATGAGGTTTTCGCGTACAGAAATATTTTTGAATCTATTTTCCAGATATGTGGTCCCCACTACCGAAAATGTTTCAGAACCTGGGTTTAATTACCATTTTACCCTTTAGTACAAGTGCAGATTATTTTCTGAAATTTATCGCTTCACCATTTTTGTTATATCTCCTAAACCGTACGTCTGATGAGGACGAAACACGCGGCCAAATTTAAGTTGACTCGATACCTAGAAGCTACCGGTTTACTAAAATGGGTGTTAGTATACAAATTTTCTGACTTATTTTGGTTTCAAATTCAGGTCGCGCAATTTGACTAGCTTTAGTAAATCGGCCGTATCTCACTCATCTGGAAAAGATACGGCTCTATCCAAAGAACCACATGGACCTAAGACTTAGAACTATATTTCTATCAACTTTACCAGGTGTCTCATGGCCAAAAATAATTCGCAAATAACTCATTTAGCTACTGATCTAAAAACAATCCCTTAAACTACTACAAAACCAATCCAAACATCAATTTCACACTATCAATACACTATGCAATGCCACCCTTGATCCTACCATACACTTTAAACATCAAACAAATATATATTTCCAAAATCTTAAACAAGATTGCATTTCCATTTTTCAAAAACAAAAATAAAAACAAGGTTTAAAAACTTACCAAGATCAGTAAAACACCAAGAGAATAATAAAAATCAAACACAAACCCTCTTGACTTGTTGGCTGAATTCGAACCCAAAAAGCAACCCAAATCAAATCAAACTTTGATCCCAACTCTTCAAAATACAATGATCTACTGTTTTAAACCAAGCCCTAACAAAACCTTTCAAGAAAACACCAAGAAAATGCCCCAAATCTTCAAAACTCCTCACCAAACTTTGCAAGCATACCAAGAAGGTTGTGTTAGTGTGTAAAATAAGTAGAAAACTTTTGTGAGATGATGGTGATGGTGGTGGCTTTACACGGCAGCCAAGGGGAGGGGAGGGATAATGGATGGTTTTTTTTAACTTGAGATTTGCATGGTAATGTGTAATGATGGGGTTTATGGAAAATGAAAGTAATAATGTGGACTGTGTGTGTGGTGTATGTGACCGGTTAAGGGGGGAGGGCTATAGGGTAGTAAACAAATTTTTTTATTTTTTGTTATGTATAATCTTGTATAAATAAAGTGTAAGTTATATGTAAAAAAAGTAAGGTTTAAGTGTAAAACGCGAGGTTTAGCAAAGTTTGGTGAAAACATGAAGTAAAACTAAAATGCCAAAAATAATGATTATAAAACTTAGAGGTAAACAATGGAAATATTAAACTGCAATAGACACGCAAATGGAATAAATTCCAAAACATGGCTCAAGCTTAGCTAGGAACACAAAATTTGCCGAATCGCATAAAGTAAAAGTAAAATTTTACTTAAGAGTAAAAATAGGAATAAAATAGAATTTAATTATTTACCTGAATTTACGAAGTATTACACGTGTTCTGTTACATAACCCTCTTTGCTGATCAATGTTTCTAAGAAGCATGAAATGGACACCTAATTTGAGCGTGGGCATAAGATTATCAGCATCTTGCTCATCAAGGACGCTTTAAATACACTGATACAATCAACATCAGCAAACAATTAAAGAACAATACAATATTTTTAGCAATAAAAAATTGTTAAATGTATTCGTTTACTTTTTTTAAAGACAATGTTGCGTGCATATTTTTCAATTATGACCAGCCTTGTTTTTGGAACATAATTTGGAAATAACGTGGTATTATCTACATGTAGTTCATACTCTCAGTTCGATAAAACATCGAAGTAATATGTAACTTAATGAACGCAATCAAATACAACAAATACTTACACTCAAATGTACCATTTTCTACAATGATTAAAGCAAGTTCAGATAAAAGCGTGCATGGAATCATCACACCTCTATACAAATTAACATAATAATATTAATGTCACTATAATATAATAAATTATTACTAAAAGTACCTTACCTCAGGCATTGTAGCATGTATGTTAAAAACAATTTAGGATTGATCTCTGGATTTAAAACTATGACACTAATGTCAAGTACAAAGCAACGAACAAACATTGTTAAAAACACAACATAGATAGCAATCAAGATCCATGGTTTTACAAAAGCTTTTTACATCAATAACTAAAATGTACCCGGTATGATTGCAGTATTTTGGTTCCATGAAGACATGATTCTAACACTCATGTTGCACCCGTAAAGCATGTCGTCGAGCTTAGAAACAGAATCCGTATGCATGGTTTACCTACGAGAAGAAAAGAAATGCACAAATGTTAGTATCAAAGGCTAATGAATGATAAGCACCCTTTTGCGGGCGAGTATATACAGGCCATGAAGTAGGGTTTACTCCCCAATAGATATGCACGTAATTTAAATTTAGAAAAGATATCGCGAGGATAAATACCTTTTTCGAAGCCTTCTAGAATGCGTTTGGAAAGTGATTCTGATGGGCCACAATTACACTTTCATCACCAAAGTCTCAAAAACACACCCACCCAAGCATGAAACTTTTTTCCATCACGTCTTCGACACATCTATGTTTGTCCCCCCAAAATAAAAAGTCCCGATTTTGTCTGACACAAAAATCCAATCAACCAATGAGAAGGCTCAACTGCAAAATCTCTTTACCTATTGATTTGGTTTCAGCATGTAAAGTACCTGAACCAAAAAAGATGATGGAGTAAGTAAGATCTAACAATGTCTCACTGACTCCTCTGGTCTCCTCAAAATATCAAAGCAAAGAAGGAATCAAGATAGTAAAATATCAAAGTATCTAAAGAAACAAGTGAGAACTTTCTTGGGAAGATAGATGAAAAAACATTTATCAAAGAAAGTATAAGAAAAATAAGAGTTTTTATAAATGTGGTAACATTTGTCTAGTTCCTTAAAATGGGATTGGTACAAAAATTAAAGCATTTAATGTAAGTTGGTATTTGTGTACTTTACACTTAAATACACGATACATCTATTATACCGCGTATATCTACCTCAATCTTTGCTTATAAAAAAAGAATGTTTCAAATTAGTAAATGTTTATCTCTTGCAATAAATGCGAATGTCTCAAATGAGTAAAATGCTTATCTCTTGCAATAAATGCGATACACATTTAATAGAGCATTCACTTCTCTATTGAACTTAGTCCCTGAACCCATTCAGAAAGATTCACAAGTTCGTAATTAAACACTTACTTTGGTTAGTGTTTAAGTTAGTGAAAAGATAACCATACTTTGTCACTAAACTAAGATTAGATTATTCCGCACTAATCTTCATAACTTCTTTGATTCATTCAAATAAAAATTTGAAGATTGAAAATATATTGCGTAAATCTTGTTTAGACTTCTCTTTGTTTACGATGTTTAAAACCACGTACATCTAGTGTCATGAAAAGTGTTTGTAAACCTCAAGTTTTGTCTTACAAACATTTTAAAGGAACATTTTCTTACCAAATGAAACTATTCTTATAACCAATATTGATGTCCAAAACGGAAAAACTTACTCATTTTACACTCAAAATGAAATACAATTTTGGTATTAGAACACAGGAAATAATATGCAAGTTATGTGTGTAAATTTGCGTAATAATATATATGATATTGTGTAAAACATTTCAAAAAATTTCCTGGAAGCTGTTGACAAACTGCTTTGCTTTCTTGCTCATACCAACATTTGGATAATTCTACAACAGCCACTCGTGCATAACATGAGCTTCACTCGATCTGTCAAGCAGAAAAAACAACTTAACATCTTTGAACAAAAGTACATCATGAAACTGTTAGTTGTTATTTTGTAATGGGCTCAAGCACGAGTTTGTATTAGTTAGGGTTTATATACTATATATGTACTGATTCTTATTATTAATGAATACATAGATTTCCCTACCTTACATGGTATCAGCCATATTCGATCGATAAACCTTACTCACCCTCAAAAAAATTCCATTGTCCTTTACAATTCTTCTTTGCTTTCTATTGACCGTTGGTTTTTGTTTCATAACCAGTCGACCAGATTACTATATATTTATGTTGATCATTGGTACTTCGGGATTACCATTCGACTTATGTTGGTATACTTTGTTGCTATTTGTTGTGTTAAAACACGTTTGTGGTCCACCTTGATCGGGTATTTTTTGTTTGCTATCTTCTATTAAAGTATGTGCTCTAATATTGCCTACTGTTCTAAACCCTATGTGGAAACTAAAAGGGGGGGTTGAATAGTTTACCCGTTAATTGGCATTTTAAAACTTTGGTTATAAAAACGTTTGATTCGAGTATATGTGATATCAATCAACAATATGGACAACCAATATATCTAACTACAAACAATACAATCACTATATAAATATAAACAATTAGATAAATAGAGAAGGTAAAGAGATAAGAGATAGAACAATCAAACCACAACACCGAAAATTATAGTGGTTCAGCTACAAAGCTCTTCTTTGCCCTACTCTACTCCCCGAGTATCCGACTCGAGATTTCATTATGTCAAAAAGCTCCCTTTAAGCGGAGAAAACCGTTACACATCGCTTATCCTGATTTCCGATACTAAACTAAATGTCGAGTCCTAATCTTAGCTAGAACCAATCTACACCTTCACTAATGTATTTTAAGCCTAAAATACTAACCGACACATAATCAACACTTCCAGATTTATATACTATTCGGATCTACACAACTACACAAGAATAAAAATATAGAGGTTGAAACTTAGAAGAAGATAGAAGAAGATCACTAATCTATAACACTTCGTTTCTTGGCGAATACGAGTGTTCTTCTCTTGCACTTGATAGAAGAAGAAGGAGGAGAAGATTGGATCACTTAAAACAAGATTAAGCAAGTTAGTGATCAAATATTTTAGAGAGAGGTAGATGTTTTGATGTGAAAGAAATTGAAAACTAGTGTAATATGTCTGAAATCTGAGGATAAAATAGTTAGTGCAGTTTTTTTAGGCAAGAAAGGAGTAACGTCCACTGGGGGCGGTCCTAGATATATATGGGGGCCGTTCTACCTATCAGGGGGCTGCCCCTAGTTAGACACTCTTATTTTTGTCTTTTTGTGATGAAGTTATTATCCGAGTCCAGACCTTCTATTTGTGGGGGGGGGGGGGGAACGGAAACCAGATTTGTATTTTAATATTTTATTAAAATTTGTCTTTAATTTAAAAAAAATATTTTGTATATTTTACTTTTATAAATATGTTTATTTACATTTGTAAAAAGTAATGTTTAAGGATAAAAAGATTTACTGTTGATAACTAATCATGGTTTAATGATTTTGTTCTCTATATACCTTAGGCGAATTTGCGTCGAAATGGTAAGTTACGACTAATAAGTGTATATGTTTATTTTATCATAGAATTGTTTTTACGTTTTGTTATCTTCAAAATGTAGAGAGATCGAAAAAATATAAATAAGTTTTTAGACATTATTTGTATTTACACCCTACAAATTTTGCTATTGTTCACAATAAAAAGCTAACCCTTTCTCACTATTGTTCCTTTATATCAAACCCTAAACTCACCAATCTTTACAAATCACTCTTAACCATCTATACTGGTGCTTACTTTTTTTACCCATAATCTTGCTCTCCGACAAGCTTATGACCATTACCAACTTCACAACCCTAGTTCTCGTTAAACTAGATATTGATGAGATGAACTATTCATCTTGGGTTTACTTCTTCAAAAACCTTTGCAAAGGTTATGAAATTTTAAAGCATATTTTAGGTGAACTAACGGATAAAGCTACTTCTAGTAATCCGTTGCCTCCCACCTTGGAATCATTAAAGGTTGATCGTCGAGTAGAGAAGAGAAAGAGATCGATGATGCTAAAGCTCCCCGTTGATGTGTGCTCCCCCTCTCTTGGGGCACCAAAGGATCGAGCTATGGTAATTTGCTACAAAAACGAGTTAGAAGAACAAGTGCAATATATAAATGTCTAACTTGTAGCAATAACACGACAAATATATACATAAGTATGGCCAAAAGTAATAGAAATAGCCAACATAAATAAGCACTCAAATCACCCATCATAATAAAATAAAGTAAAGCCATTCATTCATAACATAAATTCATACTTGAAGGGTATGAATATTACAAGACTAGTAATGAAGCATAAAAGCATAACATAAAAAGACATCCTAAACTAGAGCTATACTAGTTGATTCTTGATGTCTAGGAAATGCCTTAACCAAAAGATAGGTGGTCATTTATTTAGAGGAAATTAAACATATAGGAATGTTTAAATGTGACAAAGTGATAGAGGAGAAGTTGGTAAGGCTTTTTTAGGTTGAGAATTAACTCGATCAAGGGGACGAGTGAGAAGAAATTAGATGAAGTTGAGCTCATCTCTCAATGAATGAAATTGATTTCGGGTGTACATGCAACAATGACGAAAGCCCAAGTGAAAGTTGACTTGGTCAAGAGTAGTAGGGTGAATCAAAGGTGGTGATGAAGATTGTGAGGATGGTAGTGCTTGAGAGTAGACATTTGTTCCATTTTAGAGGTTTGTTTTAAGTAGATAGGATATGTGATGGATTTGATTCACCATTTGATCCCTAAGTGGATTTTGAGAAGGTGGTGGAAAAGGTTGAGAATTAGCAACTCCTGGAGGAAGTGGTGGTGAGACATTTTGAGATTGAGGTGGTGATTATGGTGAAGAGGTGGTTCTTCTCCAAACTTGTCTTACCGAGATTCTAGGTTTTCTTGAGAAGTTTAGAGGAGGGTTTGAAGATGACATAAGATGTAAAGAGTGGTAGAAGTGAAGAAGATAAGATGACGATGGAGAATGAAAAAGATGAGTAATTTATATAATGGAAAAGGTGATGTAGTTTTGGAAAAGCATGGTATTGGATGAACAAAGGTTCTAAAAAGTGTTTGCCTAAACATAGAAAGACCATCTAAGGCTAATATAGAGAGGGTCAAAGTTGCATAAAAAGAGGAAACAGTAAAATTTCGTGACCCTGCTGAGGGTGGTCCTATAAATACTGGGCGGTCCCAGATATATTTGGGAGCCGTCCTATGTTTTTGAGGACCGTTTTTAGGGGTTTAAGCATGCATTCATAACTTAGAGATTTAAGATAGCATAGTATCAATGAACATAAAATTTCAAAGTAGCAAGTATTTATCATAGTTTAAAAGAAATAGATACTATCAAGTTGAGATAGTTCAATCCTAAATCACATTTGTGATTACCTACTCATCATCTTCATCTTCATTTGTTGATGTTGAAGCGTTGACGTAGAACCATTCAGGACGCTCCCAAGTCCTCATTCCGGTAGACCATGTATTTGGATCTTTGGAGGTGTGGTTTCATTATAATGAGGTAGTTATAAAGACGAGTTAGCAGCATGCCATAAGGCATTGGAGAGTTAGATTGATTTTTAATGCTTACAATTTGGTTAGCCAAGAGGTAAGTGAAGTTGTAAGGTATGTTCCTCATGATACAATATATCATGTGACATGAGGATGCGGAAAGATAATTGGAGTTTTCTCTAATACCAAAATCCTTATCTTGGATTATTTCATGCCAAGATCTCATGCCATGACGGAGTTCATTTTTGGGAATTTTGTTTGGGACTTTGGTTTTTCCATTGATTGCAATAAAGTATGTGATTTCATTTGGTATTGGAATACGTGTTCGGTAAGGATTATTTATTACTTGATTAGTGCTTAGAGACTTAAAAGAATAATCTTCTGAATAGACACAATCTCCTCTTAGTGGGGTTTGAAGGATGAGACCAAGGGATTCAAGAGAGTTGAAATGTTCTTTTTAATGCCCAAAATTTTAGAGAAAGTGTTTAGTCGTTATTTCTTACGAGTTCAACCGAAGAATAAAATTACAATAAGAATCTAGGATATATTTCTTCGTCAACATCATATAGACATTGAAGTTGAATGACTTGAAACATTGTTTGAATATTATCATGACTTATGAATTCCGGAGTAGCTAAACGTCCTTCGTGAATTGTCCTAGACTCTAGATTTTGAATTGTGGGTTGAAGATGACTAGGGAGATATGATTCGTTAGAGATTTGTGGAATATAGACTTTGCTATAGGCAAGTTCTTCTTTAGACATGATTTTTCCTATTGACAAGACAACGAAGATTTTAATGTAAGCATTAAGGTATTGATTGTTATTACCTAGTGTGTGTCTATATGCAACACATGTGGAGTGGTAGTTAACTCGACTCTAAACAAAAATCTATGAGTTAACCCAAACACTTCTTTGTTTAATTGTGCTCATCCAAACATGTCAAAAATATATATTGACTATATATCTTGATTGATGGTCATGAGATCGTCATGCATGAGTGCAAAAACATTTTTGGAATGTATTAACAATGTATTAAAACATTTTTATGATGTTCTTAACGTAAGAACTTTTTGAAAATAATTAGGTTTTTGTTTATGTAGAAAATTTCTTCCAAGAACACTCAATTATGCAAATCCTACATCTACGATAAACATAATAGTTATACATTGTATTATTTTAGTCTTAATTGCACAACAAAAATCGAAAAATTGAAAACCCCCAATTTTTGATTTTGTGCTTAACAGAACCCTAGACTCAGATCTGAGAAGAAAATGATGAGATCATTTATAATTTGTGATGATTATGATGTTATGGATGATATTTGATGTTAATTTCTTCTTCAATTTAAGTTTTGATGGTGGATTTTAATGTTTTGAGGATCTGGGTTTCATTAGTCGCATATTAGAGAAGAAGGAGGGATGTTTGTTTTTGTCTTTTAAAAATATGGTCAGACATATATGTCGTACTGCCGGCGGTCCCATAAATATATGGGGGCCGCCTGATTTAATCAGGGTGCCGCCTGAGTTATGAGGGCCGCCACCAGCAGATGGTTTTCAGGCAAGATTTTTGACAATTTTTTTTGAAATTAGTGACGTTTTAATTTGCATTTCGCTAATTAAAAATGCTTAAAATACTTTGGATGAAGTAACTAAGTTGTCGACACGGAATAAAACATATACTAGAATCAAGACTTAGAAGAAAAGAAGAGACCAATTTACGGAATGTGTTCCATCATTCCAAAATCAAGACAAAGATAATTGAACGATTAGCGTTTAAGAGGTTTAGTGAGAATTTCGGCGATGTTATCTTCAGACGAGACCTTTTCGATGGAGATGTTTCCTTTTTGGACATTGTCCCGAAGGAAATGGTGATGAATTTTGATGTGTTTCGTCCGCGATTGTTGCTTCAGGTTTTTGCTAAGGTCAATAGCGCCTTTGTTGTCGCACATGATCGGAACGTCGTCGAGTCGAATGTCATAGTCGATGAGAGCTTGTTTCATCCATAGTGCTTGTTGACATGCCTTTATGGCGCTTACGTATTCGGTTTCAATCGTGGATATAGCAAGAGCGGTTTGTTTCTTCGAGAACCACGATGTTAGACAACATCCTACAAACGTACAAATACTGCTAGTGCTTTTTCGGTCCACATAATCTCTTGCATGATCAGAGTCGACATATACTACAGTTTCTATGCCGGCCCCCTTAGGATACCATTATCCTAAGTGCGTAGTGTCAAAAATGTATTGAAAGATACGCTTAACCGCTTCAAGATGAGAGGTTTTAGGATCCTCTTAGAAGCTTGCACAGAGGCACACACTAAACATGATATTGGGCCTACTTGCCGTTAGGTATAATAAACTACCTATCATGCCTCGGTACTTGGTACTATCTACCGACTCACATTCTTCGTCTTTCATAAGTTTTGTATCCGAAGACATAGGTGTTTTTATTGGTTTAGAATCTTCTAATCTAAATTTTTAAGCATTTCTTTAATATATTTAGATTGATTAAAGAAGATGCCATCTTACATTCGTTTTATTTGTAATCCTAGGAAGAAGTTTAATTCACTCATCATGCTCATCACAAACTCGTCGTGTATGATTTTGGCGAAGTTGATGCATGCCGTTAGGTATAGGTAATTTATTTATCAAGTGTTACTATTTATATTTTGCCAACTTTACCTATTAACTAACACTAACGAGCAGTGTACCCGATCAATTATAGGTTCGTTAGTAAGTAAGGTATAATATCACTAAGAGTGAGCGTTAATACTTAAGTCTATTGGTATTTTAGTTATCTAGGTTAGTTCTAATTAATTCTAATTAAACCTAATTAAATCTAAACTAACACAAAGGGGGGTTTTCAGCCTGAGAGGCTGGCACAAGTTTTGGTTTAATCTAAGCTAAATGAGACAAAGGACACACGCAAGCAGATAAACAAACGATAAAGAAGCGGTCAAGCACTAATGTAAGGAAAACGTATTAACCATGTTTAATCTAATAGAATGCAGGAATTGTTTATGAGTGCAATGATTGTTTTACTTCGTTGGTGTTATATCATTCCTAAGGTTAGGTGGGTCATCTCCCTAAACTCTAGGTTTGTTTTTCAGTTAATCCTGTCACAGTTAACCAAACCCGCATAAAGCATACACTGTTGATTATAATCTATCTAGGAGACAATATTGGTGAATATTGAAACCTAGCTCATCGAGACTTTACCCACTTATGTCCAATTGTTATCTATATGCTGGTAGTCCACGGTCCAAGCACTTACCTAAGGAAAACAAAGCGTTATGTGTAATCCTAAGTCACCACTTAGTCTACCTATTCACTTAACCATTGGAAGAACAGGGGCATAAATTTGTAGTCCTATTAATCTAGAGTCACATAGATAAGTTGTACGTAGTATTTATCCCAGACTATAGTTTACGCACACAATATTAGATCCAGTTGAATGACAAATAAAACATAATTAAAACATAAACAGATATGAAGTGATAAATATAATCAACATGCAACGAAAAGGTAAATAATCGATATAAACAAACCAAACATTAAATTATCATAAACATCGCTAATACCTATAGGTATTAGTCCATAGTCATTGTAACAATACACAGTATCATAGCGAACGATTAATATAAACAAACGTTATGCTAACCGAAC
>BQNB010017548.1:0-15015 GCA_026074375.1 Tanacetum coccineum
ACTTCTTTAATGATCCTAGGATCATAAGGGAGCAAAGGATTTCTGCCTATAAGGGTTATAGAGGAGGAGGTGTGGTGCAAATTGAAATGAACACATATGACCTCTATTTATACTAGTTTGGAAGCAAGAGGAGTAAGAAAGCTTCAAGGTCTGATCAAGACATGTGTGAGGTCTAGAGTATAATGTTTTGAGGCTACAAGATCATATGTGGAAATCTAGGAAGCTAAAATGATGGTGTGGACACCATAGGAGCATGCCGCGGCTGTTGTAGTAGAAAGAGAGGAGATGTGGCTTTGATTTTGGCCATGGAAAGGATGGAGCAGGTGGGTAAGCTGGTTGGGGATGTCTAGAAGCTTATCTTGGAGGTGATTGCACATGGGAAGAGTTTTAAATGGGTAAAAATGAGTAAAAACTAGCCGCGGGTCTGTTTTGGGGTTTTAGGGTTCGAATTCAAGTTTTTGGCTTATATTTCATGATCATTGATCAAGGAATGATTAAAATATGATCTTAAGGTTTGTAATAAGAATTATTAATGAAAGTTAGTAGGTGGTTTGGGTTAAAACAGATCAAAATTGAGTAAATAAGGCCGCGGGTTCACTTTTGGTTCGATTAGGGTTTCTTTGGCTTTCTTGGCTTATAATTCGTGTAATCTTGATCAAAGATGATTGAATACTAATCCTTGACATTTTATAAGGGATTATAAATGAGAATTGATCATTGGTTTAAGTTAAAATGGGTCAAAATGAGATAATTAAGCCGTGGGTTAGATTAGGGCTCGTATAAGGCTTTTAGGGTTTTCTAGCTTTGTAATTCTTGTACATTGTCAAAGTAATGATGGATAATGATGGATAATGGTTTGTAAACTTATTTTATGAGTTTACAATGACTCTTGGTTGCTTACTTGAGAATGAAATGGTTATAAACGAGAAAACGGGTTAAATGATCATTTAGGGCTCATTTAGGGTTTCTCGGATTCATTTTGCGTACAATTGAAATAAGATAATGAAGTAATGATGAAATAGGATTTACATAGTTGTAAAATAAGTTATTATAACTTATTTGAGTATTGGTTTAGGTTAACAATGGATAAAAATGAAAGAAACGGGTCATAGTGTAGTATTTAGCTCGGGTTAGGGTTTTCTGAGTTTTGAATTGAGGGTTTTAGAGTAAAATGAGTATGAAAAAGTTTATGAATATGAATTATTAGGGTTTTAAAACATTGTTTAATTTAAGTGTTGGTAGCTTGTACACAAGTGATGGTGAAGAAATTAGAATGAAAACGGAGGTAAAATGGCTATTTTGGATATCGTGTATTAATGACTTGTATATTGTGCTTTGAAAGCTTTGTACTAGACTTGTAGGGAGTTATAGTTCAAATGGAACATATTTATACTTCTATATATGCTTTAGTAGCTTGTACCATTCATTTTAGATATTAACCCTTCATGGAATTAGGGTCTAGAGGTATACGATAACAGTTTAAAGCCCGTTTTGATATAACGTTGCGAATGGTACATTATAGGAATAATGTACTTTGTAATAAGGATATGATGATATTGACTTGACATATATGAAGACAGGATTGCCATAGATAGGTTGCGTGAGCTTGTCTACTTTAGTTATGCAAGTTACATGACATACTAAGATATTGCACACTACAAAAGTAATGTAATTAACAGCGAAAATTTTTTTCCCCGTACATTTGTAAACTATAGTAAAATAGTTGATGAAAATTTTGTGTTGTTATATCTCACCCCTTACAAAAAATCTTATCCCGGGTTTAATTTGGAAAGTTATAGTGAATAGATGTAGGTACTGGGCATGAATTTGATTTTTATGTTAGGCTAATCAGGTTAACAAGTCACGGTGTGTGGTGCCAATTTATATTATGTTTGTACACCATAATTATAATTAACCTCCTTTCACACGTCTACTTATTTTCAAGACTACACCTCTTGATGACATGTATAGAATTTCTCTAGATACTGATTGAAATACAGGGTGAATAAAATTACTTTGATTTTCAGGACCTGTGGGTTATGGTTCTACTTATGCTTATGCCACTCTATTCGTAAGAGAATTTGTTATTCGATAAACCTTTAAAAGTCACATCGTATAAGAATGCTAGCACATAGTCTTTGTCAAAATTTTCATACATAGTGTATTGAAAATCATTTGACATTGTTTAGAGTCTTGTGTGTTTCGTTGTTATTTGTTGCAGGAATATAACAAATAAAAAATTTAGAAATTTGGGTTCATGGAATGAGTGATGTCAAGGAACGATTGTAAGAGAGTTGCTAATCACGTGAGATGCGATTTGAAATGATCAGATCGATGGAAGGTAATAATGATATTATTATGGAATTGTTTGTAAAACGGATTGAAAGAAACTTGTTTGTACGTATGTTATATACTTAAGCCTACTTATTTATAATTTGGTCACTTACAAAAAGAAGCGTCCAACTTCTTGTAACTGAGAATTTATAAATTCATAGTTCGGAGATTTATAATTTCCTTATTTCAAATGGAAAAGTGACCTAATTCATTTCAATAAGATGATCATAAATCGTCTTACCTAAGTATAAAAACACGATATGGCAAAGTGTAGAAAATGATATGATCATGAATTGTTAGATAATATTGAGATGTTGATGGTACTGACGCCCATATAATCAAGGATGATAATTTATGTTTCAAAGGTATGAGGAGAGTATTCAGTGTTGAACGTAATAGAATTGACGAGTTTTTAACTTACTACACCAGTATGACAAGGATGATACGGAATTATCAATTTAGTAATTCATGGATACTTTTAAATATGAAACTCTAAACGAGTTGTACTTTATGACGCTAAGTATTCTAATAGCAGGTTTCTAGAATAAAAGTAACAAATGACAAGGATTGTAGCTTGATGATTAGTGTTTTCAGATTGAAGAAGATTCTAATGAGAGTTGAATATCTTCGAGAGTTGTTTCTAGAGTAGCAAGCTCATCTCTAAGTATGCTTTCTTGTGGCCCTGTTGTTTTTGCAGTACTTGGTCTGGTGACCTATCTTGTTGCAAATACCTGACACTTGTCACTGCATATGTTCACGTGTGATGAGTCTAATCTATTACACAAGGGAAGGTTTCCAGCATATCCATTGGTGGCAGTATAAGTTTTGAAGGTTTCTTGTCTTCTATTCTGTTGTCGATGGTAATCATTGTTACGGTTGTTATTGTTGTGGTTATTCTGATAGTTGTTGTTGATGATGTTTCTCTCATCCTCAAGCTTTCGTTTGCGATCATTAGTTTCTAGAATAGAATCACGCTTTATTATCTGATCCATTAATCTTTGGGCTATGTTGATGGCTTCCTCCAAAGTTTGAGGCTTTGAGGCAGTAACATTTCCTTCGATACTTCTGGGTAATCCATTGATGAAGACTTCCACGAGTTTCTCGGCATTTGGTACCATGTTTGGGCATAAGACGGCTAATTCTTGGAATCTCCTAATGTAAGTTTTAAGATCATTTCCTTTCACAACCAAGTTGTAAAATTCGTCTTCCATTTTCTTGACTTCAGTTCGAGGGCAATACTTATTGGTTAAGAGTTCTTTTAATTCGGTCCAGGTGATCCTATTGGCTTGTTCTATTCCGTTAGGTTGGGCGTATGCATTCCACCAAGACAAGGCATCATTGGTTAGAGTACCAGTAGCAAATGTCACTCTATTTTCCGCGTACTTTTGTTAAGAGGGGGGGAAAACACGATCAGTTCCGTTTCAAACCGTGGGATGAGGTTAACAGCTCCTTCCGTGCCATTGAAGTAGAAAGGTTGACAATTTATGAATTCTTTGTAGTTTCCTCTTTTTGCTACATGAGGTTCTCTTGGTCCAGTATTCCTATTGGGATTGTCAGCATTTGCCATGGCAGTAGTCTGTGCTTCCAGGGCTGTAGTAAAATCAGCAATCAGTTGTCGGAGGGCATCCAAAGTTATGGCTGGTGTTTCGGATGTTGACGTCCTTTTGGGAGGAATTCTATCAACATAAGATAACACGTAGTAAGAATGATTCACAAGTTTTGAAAGTACATGATTAAAGAAATGTGTGCTTAAGATGCTTAAGAGAAATGCTTATTTTTGGATTTTAAAGCACCTTAGAGCTATGTATGATTCTTGGAGAGGAGATAATGATACAAAATGTTGGAGATGATTGATGAAGAGAGAGTAATGTTGGAAACAGTAAGGTTATGAAATAATGGGATTGCCTTTAAAATAACTTGCTTTTTTTCTTTACATAGTAAAAGATTTGACCAAGTGTTTTTATGTTATACACACATCTGTGCCTAGGATAAAGCTAAACTGGTTTAAGAGTTTGTTGTGTCTGAGTGGTAGCATGACATCATAAGATATTCCTGATTCGTTGAGTGATGAGCTTGGTATTTTCTCCACTGATTTGTTTTAGATCCGGAAATTCTAATTGTGAGCAAGGAATCTGTATCCTTTTACCCTATCGATTCTTTGAAGTTTGATAATCTGAGTACGGATTCCCTTAAGTTCGTTCTTTAGTTCGTTTACCATTTATACTTCCTTCTTCCATTCTCTCAATGCAGTGAAGATAAAGTTCATTTAAATAATTCAAGATATCTTCGACTTGTTTGTCAAGATGTTTCAGATAATCTTTATTATGAACATTTTCCTATTTCAAAATACCTGAGGAGGGTAGGAGTATAAACTGAGGAAGATGGTGATACTAAATTACAAGTTTGATTCTGAAATGAAGTAAATAACATAGTTAAGGAAGAAGATGGAGAATGGATTCGCTTCTTATGTGGTAATAGTTCTTCGGGAACAAAGAAATATCGAGGATTAAATAGTAGTGATGGTGGTAATACTGGAGATGGAGTTAAAATAGCTAGTGGAGTATTGGATTCTGTGATGAATGAAATAGGGTAATTCCTTAGCAATAAATTGCTTGTACGTTCTTCAAATAGGATTATTGTAGAGAGGTGAGATCACTGATGGGATTATATTAGAGTTTTTCGAAGAGTTAAAAGAAATGCTTCCTGATAAAGCTGGGAAGTAATCCGATGAGACTGAAGTATAATTAAGAATATTAATAGAGGAAAAAGCATCCTTAATATTGGAAGTAGAGCGATTAGGAGAAGACATCGTTCTGATAACAACCCAGTTTGTAAATAACATAATTTATTTATGTAATAGTATAATAGATATGTATCTTTACGTACTTGTTCTGGAATGTGGTGGCACGGAGGACCTTGATGGCTGAAAAATGAAATGTGGTTATAGTTAAGGTTTTGATCTTGTTCTCTATAACCATGGCGCTGATACCAATCTTGTAACACCTCATTTTTACAATATAGCAGCGGAAGCTAATCTGGGGTATTACTTCATGGAAAACATCATAATCATAGAAAAATACGGGGGGGGGGGGGTAAAAACCCCCCAATAAATACAAAAAAAAAAATAAAAAAAAAAAGAGACGTTTATTCAAAAGATACGTTATCATTCATTTCAAATTAGAGTTTTACAAAGGCAGGTCCCAAAATCTAAAATATCATGTTTGAATGATAACAGTTCAGCCATCTTCGAGTGCATGCCACTCTGTGCCGCAACTTGCTCAATTACCTGAGGTATAATACATGATAAAATGTCAACACTAATGGTGAGTAGAAGTATTAAGTTTTGAGATATAAACAGTTTGAATACAAGTAATAGTATAATAATTGTATAAACACAATTATTATGAAAATGATATTGTTATGATCTTGGGTCATGTTATTATATACCCGTTATTAGTAATAATCGCAATGAATCATAGTAACAATGTATTATCCCGTTTATTTGCCTTGTTTGGTCTGATTGGTTCTTGTTCTCAGTCACCACACATATATCCAAGGTCATTTAACGACTCAAAGTAGCTCATATATCAAAATTTATTAAACATCCAAGTCAACTTTGACGACTCGATGAGCTCATATCTCAACATATTAACATCCAAAGTTATTAACGACTGAAGAGCTCATTTCAAGTATTAACATCCAAAGTCTAATTTTACGACTAGAAGTTAAATTTAATCTACTTGAAGGATTTATTACACTACATTTATATCCAAAAGTCAATTTAAAAGGACTCAAAGTCAACTTTAATGAACTTATAGGATTTATGAAAACTAACTGGATTAATATCAAGATCATTTTTAACAGTCCTGGTAGGTCAAAACCTAATGAACTTGTAGGATTTATGATACTAACGATTTATCATCCATAGTCAATTTAGATTGTAGTCAAATTTAATGACTTGTAGGATTTATAACTTAGACATTGATTGTAATGATACATCAGATTAGCATATAGTCTGGTAAAACATTTGTATTCGTTATTTATAGCATGTATCCCCCTTGCGGGTTTATGAAAGCATTAAAGAGATTAAAAGTGAGGCTATGAACTCACTAAGTCATTGAAAAACAATCACATTGTTATAAGATAAATGAGTATGTAAAAGAGTTTGTAACAAGCATGTATCCCCCTCGCGGGTTTATGAAATTATGTAAATAAGTAAAGGCGAGGTTATGAACTTCACCTGATAGGTAGATGTATAATAATTTCATTTTCTAAAATGGAAAGCTGACGACCTTATCACAATCTTAACCGGGGAAGGTTGATATAGTAAAATGATAGTAAACAGCCACGTCACGCAACCTGAGTAAATATGTCAAGTCTTAGGAAGATTGTACTCTAGAACTTTGGTTTAAGAGTTATGAGTTTGATTGAAGAGTTTAGAATTATTGTATCACCGTTCGGGCCATCATAATTCAGAAGTCATTCAGTAAACGTTTGAGGAGCTAGGGCACTTTAAATCGTAAACCCAACAACTCAGTCAGAACGTAATACCAAGATGAAACCTCTTAATATGAAGCTCCCTAGTATTGTGGTACAATATAGCTTCCGGATGATCGGTTTTAAGCGTTTTATTCAATATCTGGAAATGTTAAGCACGAGAAGCGTTAATTAAAGTTATGTTGGATAATGTTTTGAGCATGATTTTATACTTTTTCAAAATGTTACATTTTAGACCCTGGGGTTTGAAAAGTTGCAAAATAGTCCTTGGAGTTTGCACTTTTACGACTTTGGTCCCTCAACTTTAAAAGATATGCCAAGTAAACCTTGGACTTTGAAAAGTGACATAATAGACCCCTATAGTTATAACTTTGATAAAATAACATATTCAGCCCCTTTAGTTATAAGTTTCAGAAAGTTACGATATATACCCCTTGCATGGATTATAATTACAAAACATGTCCAAATTACCATAAAAGCTTAGTTTAACATTTCAATAGACATTTATAAGTTATAATAAACTAAAATATGAAGTTTTAACGCAACACAAGTTTAAAATAATGATTCGTTAAGCTAGTAAGTAAAATGGGTCAAATTAGGGTTTTAAAATGTAAACATGCGGGTTTTAAGTTCAAATTCCTTCATTAATCAATAAAGTGGTTATTTTAACATTAGTTAAGCATGCTAGGATAGATTATAACAACATTTAACTATTATAACATTTAGTATTAAGAAAAATGCAAAATTTGGGTTTCGGGTGTACGGTGTTGGATCAAAACAGAAAATAAGCATGAATTGAGTTATGAAACTTTAACAAGAGTATATTTAGGATCATATGAACATTATAAGAGTGTAGGAGCAGAAGTAGAATATCCAGAACCTGGGTTTGAGCTTATAGCTTAGAAATTGGTCGAAATCGGGACTTTTAGCTTCGTACGTCTAGAATAACAACTCCCGGGCTTCGTTTCTTGGTTTCTTTTGCTTCCTTTATGAACTTGAGCCTTCTTAAGATCACTTAGGATATATTAGAGCAAAGTATTTCTTCTATGTAAGGGTTATAGAGGAGGAAGTGGGGGATGAAGAAAAATGAAGAGTTTAGGTTGCTATTTATAGTTGAATGACCCTTAGAGCTCAAGGAAAACTTTAAATCTGAGTTAGGACACATAAGAGACCTAGAAGGTGATGAGGAGAAGATAGTGTATGTGGTGGTGAAGCTAGAAACTAGCTTGAATGAGGTGTGTACCTCTTTTTGATGTCGCGGCTGTTTAGAGGCCACGTGCCTATGATTTTGGCCATGGAAAGGTCTATAGTAGAGTGGTTAGTGCCTTAAGGGTTTCTAGAAGGAGTTCATGTAAGTATCTTGCACATGGATGGGTCTTAAATGGGTCAAAGAAGGCAAGAAAGGTTCGCGGGTCAGTTTTGAGGTCTGACAAGGGTTTTCACAAGTTTTCTTGCTTGCATTTCGTGTATAATAATTAAGGATGGTTGATATATGTTCTCAAGGTCTGTAATAAGAAGTTTCATTAGGATTTAGCAATTCGTTTGAGTTAAAACGGGTCAAAAATGAAGAAATGAGGTCGCGGGTCTCATAGGGTCCGATTAGGGTTTCTTTGGCTTTCTTGGCTTATAATTCGTGTAATCTTGATCAAAGGTGATTGAATACTGATCCTTGACATTTTATAAGGGATTACTAATGAAATTTGATTGGTGGTTTAAGCTAAAATGGGTATCCCGACGAACGATTCCTTTCTCTGATAAATATTAACATCTTTGACGATTCGCGTTCTCCTAAACATAATCGTGTAAGCTGCTTAGGTATGAAGGAGGTGAGTCATGGAGGTGCTTGTTTGCAAAAAGATTAGTTAAAATGGGTCAAAATGAAAGAAACTAGGTTTCGGGTTCATTAGGGCTTATTTAGGGTTTTCAAGCTTGTAATTCGTGTACATTTGATCAATAATGATGGATTAATGTTTGTAAGGATTGTATTAAGGATTAATAACAAGAATTGATAGGTGGTTCGGGTTTAAAATGGGCGAAAACGAGTAAACGGGTCCAAAGTTCCAATTAGGGCACAATTAGGGTTTTCTAGATTTATTTCTTGTACACTGTTGTTAATATGGTGAAATGATGATGTAATATGGTTGAAAATGTTGTAATTAATGTTATTACAACTTATTTGAGTATTGGTTTAGGTTTACAATGGATAAAAACGAAGAAACGGGTCATAGTGTAGTATTTAGCTCGGGTTAGGGTTTCTGAGTTTTGAATTAGGGTTTTAAGAGTAAAAATGTGTATGAAAGTTTATGAATAGAATAATTAGGGTTTACACATTGTATATTGAGTGTAGTAGCTTGTACACAAGTGATGGTGAAGAAATTAGAATGAAAACGGAGGTAAAACGGCTATTTTAGATGTCATGCTTAATGACTTGTACATTGTGCTTTGAAAACTTGTACTTGACTTGGAGGGAGTTTATATTTCAAATGAAATGTTATATTACTTGTATATATGCTTTAGTAGCTTGTACATTCACTTTAGATATTAACCTTTCATGGAATTTAGGGTTTAGAGGTATATGATAACGGTTTAAAGCCCGTTTTGATATAACGTTGCGAATGGTACATTATAGGAATAATGTACTTTGTAATAAGGATATGATGATATTGACTTGACATATTGTGATGTTTTCTTGACATATATGAAGACATGATTGCCATAGATAGGTTGCGTGAGCTCGTCTACTTTAGTTATGTAAGTTACATGACATACTGAGATATTGACAATACAAGTAATGTAATAAAGCGAAAAATTTCCCCGTACAATTGTGATCATAGTAAAATAGGTTGATGAAAATTCTTGGGTTGTTTTATGCTGACTCATCCTAGTCAGCGTTACAGCTTAACATTGACGTTTAAGTTATGCCGTAACATATTTATAGCCTATAGTTTGGAATCCTACGTCAACACTATTACGGCGTAACCAAATACAAAGGTTACGCTGTAACCTTTACGAATAATATAAATAGAGCCCTCATTCTGCACATTCATCATCAACCCTTCTACCACAGAAACAGTGGGTGAAAAAGGCTTCCATACCTCAAAGAATTCCATCAAAATCCCAAAAGAGATTTACTTATCTTACTTATTGTATTTAATCGGTCAAAACGCTTCCTATAATAATTTTGAGTTTTCAATATATGATTTCCTTAATTAATTCTTGTGGTGTTGTTGCTAGGAGCGGCTAAGCACTCTTAGTGCTGGCCTAGCCATGTATTTACTGTTGTTATGCTGCATGTTTCCTGTTTAATTATGGTTTTATTGGATATCCTTATTGCTTGTCGTTGATCCTTGGGTTTTGGTGGTGTTAAGGGTAGCTTAGATCCAGTTAATTTTGTTATTAGACTTACCCGTTAAACATAGGAATAGCATGGTACTAGGATAGGGTCACGCCTATCCCTAGTGTAGGAACTAACCAAGTTACCACCTCTGTTACATTAAACACCTAAAAAGCACAAGAACTCTTTCAGAGAGGGTTAATAATTTACATAGGTTATATATATTGGTCTTAAGGATAGTTGGGGGAATAATCACTGCAAATTGGATGCCCTACCTTTGTATCTTTCGGGGGATTCGGGATTGCAAGGAGTATAGGGCAGACCTCAATCGTATAATCGGGTCTATTGATATTAGAACCACCTATAAAACAAATTAATTAAATGTTTCATAGGAAACTATAGCATGGCAATTGTAATGAAGTGGCTAGGCTAGAACGCTTTCTCTCCTTGATACTTCTATTACTTTTACTTTCCGCAATTTACTTTTCTGTTAAGTTTCAAAATTAAATCAAAATCATTTTCAACGTGACACTTTTCAAATTAGAACTAATTACAACTAGCTCTTGGGACGACCTCGGATTTACCAATTCTACACTACCCACGATCGGGTTCTCTGCCCGTTAGTGCGTCTATATGGTGAAACGAGTTTTATATATTTAAAACTTGGTAAAAATATATTTAAATAAAAATACGCATCATAAACTATAACAAATTGTCACAACACTCAAAAGAAAAACATAACATGGACACAACAGATGGTCAAACAAAGAATAACTAACTTTCCTCTTTTAAATATAACATGTATGAAATCGGTAGTCATGACAACAATTTATAGACACAAAATAAGCAATTAGGAGCATTTATCAATACATACCATATGGCCTATTTTCTATAAATTAGTAAAGTCTCCATGAACTAGGATTCAATAAGATCACCATTGTTGCTTCCTAAGATTGATTATAAACAACCATGAGTGCTTTATGCGGATGTGGTTAATTGTGACAGAATTGCCATGTCTAAGTTTTAGGAAAAAGTACCACCTAAATATAGTAATGATATATCAACAATGAAACAAGACAATCATTTCAAGAATAATATATCAACAATGGAACAAGACAATCATTGCACTTATAAACTAAAACCTGCATTTTATTAGATTAAACATGGTTAGTACGTTTTCCTTACAATAGGCTTGACCGCTTCTCTATCTTTTAACTATCAACTTGTGTGTGTTATTCGCCCTATCTTAGTCTAGGTAAAACCAAAACTCATGCCAGTCTCTCAGGCTGAACCCCCCCGCCCTTTACATTAGTTTAGGTTTAACTTAGGATTAACATAGAATAACTTAGGACTAACTTATATAACTAAAATTCGCACACCCCGACATAGGCGGAAACACGGGTATGCAACAAAGAATGATCAATCATAACACAAGATACACAATAGAGAAATCTAAAATGCATTGATGAAAAGTGTTATGATGATCTTCAACCTCAAGTACAGACTTGAGTGAAGTCCCAACAAGAACACTTCAAATAGTCACCACAATACAACCAAATACCCATGCAAGGGTCCATACCAGTCTCAAAACAAAAATCCTAACAATACTTTAGTTCAACATAAATAGATAATACGAGGTCTCTCAAAACATGGTCCATACAGGATTTTCTTATGGTCTGCTAAACATGCAACTCAGCTTCACTGATCATTCTCAATACCTAAAAATGATACTAAAAAAGGTCAACATAAAGTTGGTGAGCTTGTAGGTTTGAAGAAACCCAGTTGTTTGTCAATATTTTAATTAGTGGACAATTGTGCAATATGACAATGAATACATGCAACACATTCCATTTCAAACATAGCAATTCCATGCTATCAAATCCACATCCATATGGACCATTGCCACGCAATGTTCTCAATTCTCAATTTACACGCACCTAAAGCCTACCAGGTAGAGCTATATATAGGGCGGAAGATCACATATCATTTCAAACCATAGCAAGTCCATGCTATAACAGATCCATACATCATGTTATATCAAAACTCATGTCATTCACATAGCAGTCATAAGCATGTAACATTGTCCCAAAAACAAATCAACTTTTGCACAGTTCAGAAAATCAGTTCAAAACAGATTTGAGTATCATTTTCCCCTAACGAAAAAGATTTAAAAAGGGGCTACGAGAACTCACCTCAACAAGGTGACAGTAGAAAGATCAAACAAGCAAATGCAACGACGTCTGAACATGACCTAGTCCAATTAATGTCCATTTCAGATATACGTTTCAAAAGATGTTTTCTAGGTTAATGCATAGTGGTCAGATGCGTTGTACGATTACCCTTAATGTTGTTAGTGGTGTGATGGTTGACGACTTAGATCAACATAACATACTCCAATTCATACTTTCGTATAATATACTTATACTATTTAAGTAAAAAAGTTAAGTAATATAAGATAACTAAATAATAGACCTTATATATATACTTCGGTACATCTATTCGGTAACCTTAGTTACCTTAATTAATTGTATAACTTATAGGAAATTAAATGTTTACTTACATAAAACAACTTAGAAAGGTTTAATATTTTATTTTTACAAAATATATATTTTTTGTCTTTTAGTCCACTTATTAAAATAATAATATTTTATTATTTGTCGTGAAAAGAAAATTTGAGTAAAAATCTAAGTATATGATTTTTATAAGATTTCGACATGACCCGTTCGTTTATACAACGTTTTCGAAGGTTTGAAACCTCAATTTTAAACACTTTTTCCCAATTTCACCATTTTCCGACAAAATTCCAAAAATCCATATTTCACAACGTTTATCAAAACACATCTCCCCAATGAATTTCCATATCATTACATAAGTATGTTCACCTTCCAAAAGTTCGTTAAAACACGTAAAACGACTAGTTTTCTCTTATTGGTCCTTAAGGCCCATTAGAAGTCCGTTAAGTTATTCGTAAATAATAAATACGATTTAGGCCCAATACTAAAGCCCATTAGTAATATATATCCCCAAACGATAGTTACCAAAATAATCTGAACCACAATAAGCCTACAATAAGCCACGGCTTATTAGGCTTATTGGGCCGTGAGCCCTTTTACGCTCTAAACAAGTATATTAAGCTTTTAAATAAGCTAATAAGCTACGTAGTTATTTAGATATCACAATAGACTATCAAAATAAGCTCACAAAATATACGACATAAGAGGTAACCAAACAAAAATACTTGTTTCCTTCTTCTTATGGTTTTCGAACCAACTTAAGCCCAAATAAGTTCAATAGTGCTTATAAATAAGCCAAATAAGCTACTAACCAAAAATAAGCAAAATATCAAATAAATGTTTTTCAACCATCACAACCACAACATAAAAATAACATACCCTTGTTCTCTTTTGTTCCTTATTCGAACCAAACATGCACCCTTTATTAGTTTTCGTAA
The DNA here is from genome assembly GCA_026074375.1 of Tanacetum coccineum. Taxonomy (NCBI): domain Eukaryota; kingdom Viridiplantae; phylum Streptophyta; class Magnoliopsida; order Asterales; family Asteraceae; genus Tanacetum; species Tanacetum coccineum. Next base: position 13,617 of record BQNB010017548.1, read on the forward strand.
AATTTTCGTGTTCGATTTTTAGCAAACGCACCTTACAACTAGCTTCTACGCATCATTAGACATTCAAAAGTACAAGTTAAATTAGAATTCAGAAGACTTACCAAGAGGGTTTTGAAAGCGAGTTAAGAAACGATCCGACAACCCAAACGTTGTTTAAATGATAACCCGAATACTAAAATCAACCCAAAACTTCTATTTCTTCATGTTTTTGATCAAGTTGCAAAAATTTTAAGTGTTTGTATGTATGTGTGTTTCGGATGCAAGCCACAAAAGAAACAAAGATAATTGTTTGAAGGCGGAAATGAAAAATGCATGTTATCGTTAAGACAAAATGATTTGTACTAATCTTGGGACACCAAAGCTGAAAACTAGCCTTCTTGTTCCCTCCCTTGTCTTGACCGAATATAGGATCCAAAAGGGCTCGGGATTGCTCGGTTTTGTGTCGGGTTCTCTTAAGACTCAAAGTTCTTGACTTTAAAATATTACCCGGAGTTTCCTAGTATTTTTAACGACCTTAAAATACTTTTCCAAGAACATAGATTATTCAGACGACATATTTCCAAATTAAACTTCCTAAAATTTGTTTTGAACATTAACAGACGTGTCGGGACTTGTTTTTTAACATTTCAAGCTATATACGGGATGAACCTCCCGGAACATATTCAACATATATAAAATCCTCTAAAAAGGATTTACACAAGCAACATAATCACCAAATAACCAAAATCGCATTTATTCACCACCGTCAACACGGTACTTGTTCTAACAAAACTGACAAAAGTCAAATAGTCAAAGGACTAAATTAGAACATTCAAATCTCAAAAAAAGGGAAAGGGTTACATTCTACCCCCCCCCCCCCTTAAAAAGAATTTCGACCAGAAATTCAACTACTACTAGAACTAAAAAGATGTGATACTTAAGTTTCATTTGATCTTCACGCTCCCACGTGAATTCAGGTCCACATTTTGAATTCTACTAAACCTTGATGATGGCAATTCTACTTCGCTTAAGCTTCTTGAACTCTCGCTCTAAAATTTCCACAAGTTCTTCCATAAAATTCAACTTAGCATCAAATTGGATCTCATCCAAAGACACTTGCAGTGTTAGGTTAGCTAAACACTTCTTATGATTTGACACGTGGAACGTGTCGTAAACACCATTAAGCTCTTCAATTAATCTAAGCATATAGGCCACTGGACCAATCCTCTCAGTGATCTTAAATGGTCCAACAAACCTAGGTGCTAATTTCCCCTTCTTCCCAAAGCGTACCACACCATTCCAAGGTGACAATTTGAGCAAGACATACTCACCTACACTGAACTCTAAGGGTTTTCTCTTTTAATCGGTATAGCTTTTTTGATGATCATGCGCATCCTGAAGTCTATCCTTAATTTGCGAG
>BQNB010017548.1:15499-69764 GCA_026074375.1 Tanacetum coccineum
ACTTTAAGTGAAAAATTACAACACTTGAAATAATTAATTAAAAAGCTGACATAATTTTTAAAGAGCAATTCGAGCACTTTCGAGTCAGTTTTAGCCTTCCGGCAAAACACGAAAGTTGATCGGAATGTCATTTTACCTTGCCGCGAGGCTTGTTTATTTTTAAATCACTTGATAATGGGTCAAAAATGAAAGTCAAATTTTTACAAATAAAATAAGTTTCAGCAGAATTTTGTAAGAGCATTTTGGTCATTTTCTGTCGAGATTCAGATCTCGACTAAAACTAAAAAGTTGTTCGAAACAATGTTTTACATGAAATCTCTTTAGAGTCCGAGTCATGAAAATGGAATATAACGGGACAGTTTTGAGAAAAACATACATAAAGACTTATTAAAAAGTCAAACGTTGATTTTAAAAGTCAATTGTGGTAATTTGAATATTGTTGGATAATTATAAGAAATTTAGAAGCTCTTTGACAAAGCATACAAACAGGTAAGTTCATTTATTCCTATAGATTCAGAGGTGGTGAAAAGCAGTGTGACAGGAACTGAAGGAAGTTCTAAAAGAGCATGAGATGAGCTTGAATCTGATAAATCAAAGAAGCAGAAGATAGATGAGCATGTAAAAGCTCAAAAAGATGATCAAGAGGAGGCAAAGATGAAAAGGCATATTGAGATAGTTAAAGATGATGAGGTAGCAATTAATGCTATACCTCTAGCTACTAAGCCTCCAATGATTGTTGAATACAAGATTGATAAAGATGGAAGGATGTTATAGTCGTGAGGTGAGCGACGTTTGAATACTACGCCTTCACTCAGTTTTAGAGAGAAGCAATCTGACTCCTAGTGTGGACAATTCCAGTTATCGAATATATCGTCCATTTTCCTCATTCGATTGCATCGATTCTTGACTTACTACTTCTTGTACTTGCTATGATCCTTGATTCCAAAACACCTTAAAGTCTTTTTATGAACAATTTATACCAAAAATATACAATAATTTATGAAATGTTTTATCAAACTAAATGCCAATTACGTCGATTTTCACAAGAAAACAAAGCAAAAATGTGTTTTCCAAAAATGAATGAACAATAGTTTATGTGCTTCTCGAAACGAAGGTAAAAAAAAAATAAAAAAAATTCCCATTTCTATGTCAAATGATTTACTTATTTTCAAGGATTGGTCAAAAACTTTCTAATCAGATATAGTGTGTCAGACGAATGTGTCGTCGCTCGTAATAGATCCCAATTGTTGCTTAGCTAATAGCTAACTATGCATAATTTCAGGAAAGAGCCACTAATGGAGAGAAGTTATGTCGGATGTGACGTCGCTTGGTCCTCAATTGTGCATAGCCTAGCTAACTATGCATAATTCAGGAAGAGCCACGCTGTGTCGGATTAATCGTCGCCTTTAAACTAGTGGTTTTGGATAAACGTTTGGGTGAGAACACTTCCAAATGGTGGATCAATATGCAAGTAATCCTATTCGATCTGATTCCGTATAAACAAGTCTGAATTTTCTTGCATTTCTTGAAATCTTTTCTTTCAGATGGTGCTGCCTTAGAATGTCACCATGACCGAGTAATTTCGGAAAATATTTTTGTGTGTCACGTGTAACGTGTGGATCCCATCTAAATCACCATGTTGGTGATGAAATACCAAGAGACCTGATACCGACACTGAGAAGAAATTTTAACAAGATCAGAAGACCAAAGTGGATGAAAGCCGAATTCGAGTAACTACGAGACCAATGAAAAAGACTTATCCTACATCAAATGTATCTTACATTATCTTTCTTTCATTTTTCCTATATGTCGAACGACGTCCGTAGAGTAAAGTTTCCTCTACGTCAAACTGTGAATCATTCCCCATTCCTGCTGATAAGCCGTAAATCGGAAGAAAACTTCTTAACCCCCGAAACGTATGTGTTTCGGTTAACTAATGTTACGAACAGAATCCTACACAAGCTCGAGGTTGTGATTCGAGGTGTGTTGCTTTGTTCCAGTTCTGCCTTTTGAAACTCGAATACCAACGAAAGGGTGACTCTAATACCAACGTAGAGTGCACACAAGGTGCCAAAGGCGAGCCATCCGGCGCGAGAGCAAGAGCACAATGGTCGAGATCCTACCGAACAATAATGATGTTCGTCCGTACATCATTTTCCGTAGGGAATAAAACGTACCGCGATGGACAAGATGGGAGTTTACCGGACTTCCGTGGCAGTATATACAGACAATCCCTTTGAGCCCAGACTTTTTGTTTATATTATTTCATTTTTTTTTTTTTTTTTTTTTTATTTTTTTTTTTTCTTTTTTTTTTTTATTTTTTTTTTTTTTTTTTTTTTTTTTTATTTTTTTTTTTTTTTTTTTTGTTTTTTTTTTTTTTTTTTTTTTTTTTTTTTTTTTTTTTTTTTTAATTTTTTTTTTTTTTTTTTTTTTTTTTTTTTTTTTTTTTATTTTTTTTTTTATTTTTTTTTTTTTTGTTTTTTTTTTTTTTTTTTTTTTTTTTTAGGAATCCTTATGCTTGACTCAATATCCCCTTTGATCCGACGATGAACAAGCGACGGATAGCCCATAGTTTGAAAACTTAGTGCAAAAATTTATTGCTTGCGTATAAGTTTATGTGATATGTGTATTTAGTCAGTGGACGGTAACGTTGTGCCAGCTCGAGGCGGCATTATAATATGACGTCGGATTGGCGGGTAGCCTATCCATATTACTAGCCTCGCAAAATAGGTCGAGACAATTGAAGGACACACGGAGCGGTCGCGTTTGGAGTGCGAGCTCGAAGTGGTCCCCACGAATTGCAGCCAAGACGGTGACGATCGTGCTTGGGGCACCGTGAAGAATGCACAGAGTTTGATAATATGAGCAAACTTAACCATTTTTATTGGGTATGGATCCATGGCTATAAAGCCCGTGAGCACCCTGATTTCATATATACTATAATCTCTTTTGGGTATGAATCCGTTTGTGATCACCCTGTAATCTCTTTTGGGTATGAATCCGTTTGTGATCACCCTGTAATCTCTTTTGGGTATGAATCCGTTTGTGATCACCCTGTAATCTCTTTTGGGTATGAATCCGTTTGTGATCACCCTGTAATCTCTTTTGGGTATGAATCTGATTGTGATCACCTTGTAATCTCTTTTGGGTTTGAATCCGTGTGTGAGCACCTACTATGATAAAAATCTTTTTGGATATGCATCCATGGCTTTCAGGCCTGTGAACATCCTATAACTTTAAAAACTTTTCTTGGGCTAGATTTAGCCGGAATTAAGTTGAAGATTGTTGTTAATCATGGCTTGGCTATTTAGCAAGCATGAGTTAACGTGATTGAACTGATTGATTGGCATGGTTTGGCTATTTAGCAAGCATGTCGTTATGTGATTATATGTGCTTAATGATAAGTACCTTGATTCGATTAATGCCGTAGTGCTTTCGATAGAGTTATGTATACTCTTAGTGATTTTCGCATCAATGCGCTTTCTTTCAATTTGCATGGCTTGACGGTTAGCGAGCATGCAATTATGTGATTGTATACGCTTAATGATAAGCGCCTTGTTTTGAATAATGTGGTAACAAATTCGATGGAGTTATGTTCACTCCAGACGATTTTTTTTAATGACGTGATCCCTTTTAACGAGGCCCGTTGGTCAATATGTGTTTTGATTTGACCGGTGTGATCACCGATGATTTTTGAATTGATTTTCGCTTTGAAAATTTCCTAATGTGCCCGAGGTCGTGTGACCATAATGTGAGAGCATGTGAATTCATTCGAGAATGTCATCTTCCACCCATTGCAAGTAAAATTGGGACGAATAAAGCGATTAAAGCGTCGGGACGTCGCTTCCTAAAGGAGGAGAGAATGTGACAACCGTCAATTTTTGGAACTTTAAATAACTATGTTACCCTTTTTTCTTTTCGAGTTTGACTTGACGTTTGACCGTTTGACCTTTTATCGTCAAAAAAAAAATAAAAAAATAAAAAATAAAATAAAAATAAAAATGGGAGCGACGTAAACTCCCGTATTTAAGGTCACTACTATTTAATATCTCATAATTAATTTATAAATTTTAAACAAGTTACTTTTATTTGCATCTAGACATTTTATTGAAATCGTCGTTTTAATTAATTACGAGCTATGCTTAAAACAATTATTCGTCTTGGACCTTACGTAAATTAAACTTTTCAGAAAAGCATTCCGTTTTCTAATGGTAGAATTATTTTATCATGTTCCGTTTTGACTTTCGTGGTTCACCTAACTCTCGTTATATTTTACGTTAAACCCTTAGCCTCAAAACAACCCACCTCATCTTAAAAGTATTACCCAAATACTAAAGATTTAATAAAAATTAAACTCAAATTTCGTTACCTACACCTCATATTGGTGGTGTGGCAATCCATGAGAATGAAAAGTCAGGGGAGACACTTGTCTTGATTGTCATTCTAAGGCCTTGCATGCTCTTTGATACAAAACCATGTGCCTTTCATTTTATCATCCCATAGTTTACCAAAAATACACACACATCTCCATTGTCACCCTCATCCGTGCCGTGACTAGACACCAAGAACACGAGAAAATCATTTTTCTCAATCACAAATATCACTAGTTAAACCATAACTCTTGTAATCCATTTCTTAATATTTAAAACCCATCAAAAATCCATCATATAACAACATTTGGGGCTGAAGTCATTGAAGATTTTATGGAGTCATTTGGGTGATAATAAAGTGGTGTCCAAAAATTTTTGGGTAAGATTCAAAGACTTGGTGTGAAGGAGTCCTTTGTTCTGGTGATAATCATCACTTACATCATCATTTTGGGTATAAAATCTTTATTGTATTTTGTTATTTCTTGTATTTTCTTCGTATTTCCCATTTGATAAATATAATTGTAAATATGATGAATAGATGAACAAGAGTTTATTGGGTTTTGTTGTGTGTACTATATAAGGTTAAAAATGGAATAAAACCTAACCTTTAAAAACATGGTGGAAATCACTAGAAAAATTAGGGCAGAAGTAAACAGAAGGTTTGACATTTTTGAGTATGATAAATAACTGATTTGACTTATCTAAGTTGTGGACAATTGTTTTATGAGCTAGTAGCAATTTGGATCAACACTTGAATGTAAAAATTGCATGAGATATGACCATTTTACCAAAAGTAGGCAATTCTGACCTTGCTGGACAGAACGTATAAAAAGTCATACTTGCACTCTGAGTTGAGTAAAAACCTAAAACTATGAGATGTAGATAAACTTATGTAGATACTGGACCAATTGGATAGTCAACCAATTCATTATGGTTTGAAAATGGCGTCAAAAATGGTAAAAGTGAGTTTTCAGCCAAAAATGATAAATTGACTTTTGTATAAAGAAATGACTTTAAGTATATGTCCACTCAAAATAAAGTATAGAAATAACTTATAATCTATAATGTACACTTAAATATGAAACTAGAAATGTAAATATTATAAGTACATTATTTATGGTTAAAGAGATATAACTATTTTTATAAACATAAACCTATATAAAACTTTTACGTCTATATCCATACTAAAAGTTTGTAAAGCGTTTTTGCGACGAAAACCCGAGGTGGTAGGACCCACTTTTGGGAGTTTTTATATATTGAACCTACTGACCTTAAACTTATATCGACCTCGAAAACCCGAAAAATTTATACAAGTTATACACATAAACTTAAAATAAGCCATAAGACTTAAATGGGCCACTAGACCCAAATACACAAATTATAACTATAAGACCTATTGGGCTTAGCATTGGGCCCAACCCACTTGGGCCTAATATTTGGACTAAGGCCTGGTCATGGACCATTAAAATAGACCAAATTACTTAATGGGCTTATAATTGGGCCTATTGGGCTTTTTGGACCAATTAGGTTAAAACTAGTAAAATCTAGCAATTAATAAAACTAGTAAAAATGACATACTTTTTACTTAGAAAACTTAAGTGTGATTTAACTTACCCAATTATAACTTGATCATCATACCTACATATACATACTTGTCTATTTTGGAGTCATTATTAATTTTTACCGACATAAAAACCTAAAACCCATACATTTTGTATAGGTTCCGGGTGATTGTGTGCCGACGTCCAAGTTCGTTTATCGCCGATCTATTTTCTTCCGATATTATCAAGTGAGTTCATAGCCTCGCATTTTTACACTTTAATTGTTTTAGAAACCCGCGAGGGAGATAACATGCTTGTTTTTAAAATAGAACACAAGGGACCCGAATGTATGCTAGTAGCCTTGATTATTATAAGTTAGCTTTAACTCGCTAAATAAAAAGTCCCGCGGAAATATCATGAATTGTTAATTGCCGGGAATAAGGCATACGCTTATACATGAAATAGTACTATTTGGAGATTACCACCTCCGATCCGTGACGACTAGCTATCGTCTTGTGTTGGGAACATAACACCACGGATGCATTGTATAGAGAATAAGAGACACTCATAGCGAGGGTGTATAGTGGGCAAAATTACTGAATATATGGTAAGGTTCGATGTCATGAGGCTTATAATAATCCCCCTATAACGTTGTCTGATCCACATCGTTATATCCTGATAATTTTGAAAATGATACTTGTGTTCGGAAAATTTTATTGTTTATACATATATAAACTCTATGAATTCACTCAACATTATTGTTGACTTTTAGCATGTTTTATCTCAGGTCCTTGAAGGTAATTCGGATTGATGGAGACATGAAGGCCCGCTAATTAATTATTCATTCGAAAACGTTTTGTAAAATATTGTATGATACTGTTAAACTTAATTTGGGACCGTGATGTAAACTTTTATTATTCGAATGAATGAAATTTTCCTAAAACGTCTCTTTTCGAGTCGTTTTCTATGATTTGAGTTATTGTGCTATTAAGTAACACCATTGGACCCTTCCGCTGACCGAGCTGAATTGAGGGTGTTACAACCCTAATTTGGTAATTCTGAAATCAGAGGACACAAGGGATTTCTTGCCACCACTATACAATTATTTTTAGCCAAATCAAACTCTAAATCGCCATCTCTATCTTAATTGATATGCAATACGATTTTGAGGTTTGGTTTTCTTTCTTATAGTGGTGACTACACGGTTTTTGTATGGATTTTTATTGATCTATTCTTTTTCTTTGGAATCCCTCCCAACAAAATCTCAGACTACATGACCAGATTGCTTATAATACTTTTGATTGGCTCCATGTCAAAGATATAAAGAGAAACAAAGCTTGAAACCCTAATTCGATAAAACCAGGAAGATACATGTTCATGAATTCAAGATGATATTTGTGTCGATTTAATAATGGGAAAAATGTAATGAGTTGCTGTTTTGGTTGTCATAACAGATTCAGTGAACTAGGGTTTATAAAACTTTATTTCAACAACATGTTCGTTGGTATGTTGTGTTCATGATGGTCTGATCATCTGAGTTTCGTGACAAGATAAAGAAACATTCAAGGCTATTGAATGTTCGAATTACAAGAGACTCAAGTTTTTGAGTTGCGTTTTAAGCAGCAGGTTAGTGACATGAAGAAAAAGGTTTCTGTGTTTGGTTTGAAGGTTGTACAGCAGGCATGAGAGATGTGTGGGCTTTATGGTTTATTCGTGAGTTTAGAAGGGATTATATGCTATAATGAGAAAATCCCTTATTTTTAAGGTTTGTCTATTATTCTCATATTGACTTTCTATTGGACGTGAAGTAATGGTGCTGATTTCAAGGGTGCTTCTGTTTCATGATTATGGTCCTAATTTTTAGGAATCACTTTTTCCATATTTACTTCATGATCGTTACTTAGTGCTGCTGGGAGTTGTGGTTAATACTGCTTCTTATTATACTTTATACTGCCAGTTTAAACATTAGTGCTGCCCATGGTATATTAATACTACTCGTCCAAGTTAAGTTGTTAATACTGCTTGATTAAAAAGTTTGTGCTATGCTTTGGACGAGTGAGTGAAACAAAGATGTTGGGCTTGGCTGTGCTTCTGACGTGGAAAACAAAAGAGGGATACATACCGTTCGTCCTAGGTTTTATTGGAACAGACGCAATGAAAAAGAAACTTGTCCCTTGGAGAAGTAGCAGACAACACAACTGAATAGAGAGAGAGCAGCCAATGAACAGATCAAAGAAAAAGTAAGTTGATATTGCTCAAACAAAAATAGTGCTCGTTATGCTTGTTGCCAAGGTAATATTACTACTGTAATGTGAATGAATAATTTGTGACAGTTTAGTAACAAATTATGTATCACAAAAGGCAATGGGAGGAAGGAGTACACAGATTAGTAATAGCTTACTAACAGTTTTGTAACAGATAATGTGTCGCTAAGTTTGTACTACTAGACTTATAAGCAGTTGGTTAATATTGCTTGGGATTAAATAGTTTATACTATTAGTGTTGTCTGAGAATGAGGTTTGTACTGCTAGCTTTAACAGTTATCGGATGACACACACAAGATGGATATCGGACAAAACAAAAACACAAGTTTGTTGGGTGTTTACTGTTTAGATTTTGGTTTTTGGTTTTAAATGTTCTTAAACGTTTAAACGGCTCGCACTTTATTGGTTTAAATGATTATGAAAGATGGTTATTTATCACCTATTTGAAGATGAAGTGGAATTATTTGGGTTTGTGTTTTATCATATCTCAAACAACTTAAAGTATATCTTGTTCGGCTTAGAAACGATGTACAAGATCTTGACCAAATCTAGTCAAAGGTGTGTGGATTTACAAACTTATGTGCTCAATGCTCTACATTTGCTATCACTTAGTACTCATGTCTCATAGAATGATGAGGAGTTTGTCAAGAGTTGGCTATCTACTTATATTTCCACAGATTTATTTATAAGGTTTGGAGTCACGTGGATAGTACAAGACATAAAACACAAGTTTAGGTTATTCTACTTCTACATCAAGTCCGTTATACTTAATTTTCTTTATTAGTATTCATTACATAGAGCCTAAAAATGAAGGATTCATAAAATGGTTAAGCATAAGATGTTTCAGGGGAAGGCTATTGTTAAAATGTTTACACCATTTCCACTTGCATCCACTTGAGGGGAAGGTTGTTTTGTTACTACTAACTTATCTTTATTACTACTGCTGAGTTTATGTTTCTACTGCTTTAAGTCATTTTCATATTATGCTTCTGGCGGTATTTTGATTATTTGAATGTTGATTAGTAATTTGTGGTATAATGTTTGTTAGCTATTTTGATCCAAGTTGTATATCAACAGAAGACCCCTTATTTGGATAATTACAAAAAGGTAAGAAGAGTGACAATTTATTTGTATTTGCAGTCATATTATATAGTTGGCATGATACAAAGGGATAACCTACTTAAGGGGAAGTTTGTTTTTCATTCAAGGGAGATGATTACATCTCAACTTCAGGGGAATCTTTGGAGGGGAAGCTTTGACTTTATGATGAAGTTCGTACATGACTTTGTTTGTTTTGTCATCATCAAATAGGGGAAGATTGTTGGGATTCTAGATTTGATGAGACAAAATAAATAAAAGAATGAAACAAAAGGACTAAAAACGTCATTAAAGAATTCTACAAGCTGGTGGAGAATATGTAGATTCTGGAAGATCTCCTTAAGAAGATAAAGATAACAGAAGATATTCTCTAAATATTTAAAAGATTTACTTGTCTAATGTTTATCTTCCTTTGTAAGTCTTGATCTCTCCCTATATAAAGAGATCATAGACACATAGTTTTGTGTGCACAGAAAAATGTAGTCGACTAGTAAAGGTGTGTGTGAGTTCTAGGCGTGAGTTCTCTAAGTAGACGCCTAGAAGTTGTGTGTAGCCCCAAGGATCTTTGATCCCTGTTAGATTGTAACCGTTCTAGAATTGATCATCTAGAATTGGGGCTTGATGGAAACGTATGGTAATAAAACCTTGTTTAAATAACATTGAATCGTGTTCATTATATTCCGCTGCATTGTATCTATATTCTTTGTTATTTTTGTTAATCCTAGATATAAAGATCTAACCAATCTTGAGCTTAAACGATCTTAGAGTCTATCAGATTATTTTAGATTCCACAGAGTGGGCTTATTCTCAACTGATTTACCTTTATTCGACTCAGGATCTGGAGTAGGAGGTCTTTCCAGTTTCTTGAACCAATCCTTTAGATCAACATTGACAACGGGTGGTTCATCAGTGTTACCCATGTCTTCTCCAAGATTCTGTGGCCCTTGAGTATCTCCAGCCTCAAACACTATCTCCTCTGCTTGTGCAGACTTACCAGTTGATTTTGGCTGAGATTTGGAAGTGCCTTTGAGAGTTTCAATTGACTTGGCCTTCTTAGATGGTTCAGTGTCTTTGCTTGTCTTCTGTCTCTTTAACCCCCGGTCTGATCTAGCAGAAGCGCCTTCATCTTTATTAGCATCATCTGGTTTCCTTTTCTTTAATTTATCAACAACTCCTTCGTCCATAGCATCTTCATCCTCAACGATTGACTCCATGAGAGCATGATATAGAGCTCTTTGCTTTGGACTTTTGTTGAATGACTTGGATTTAGTCATTGTTTCAAACAAGGTAGTTTTTTGATCAAATTCTTCAAGAGCAGTGGTATCACATGAGGTGATAGTTTCTTTATGCACTTACTGCTTTCTTGCATGCTCCATCTTGATTTCTCGGATGTCTTTGATGCTTTTCTGATGTGTATATTGCTGCCTGAGTCTCTCGACAGTCTCAACTGGAATAGAGTGTTCTTTAATGATGTCCGCAAAGTTTTTCTAAATCACCTTATGTAGAGCATTGTCCAGACTTGATCCAAGGTACTCTTTTACAGAATTTGGAACTTCAGATTTGATTGTTGAAAGAACTTTTGTAGAGTTATCAACATCTTTGAGCTCTTTTACATCCTTTTCCAAGTCAGTTACTCATAGTTGGAGAGCAGTGAGGGTTTCAGAGTTAGGAACATTAGTGGTTGAGGTTGTAGCTTCAGTTGTTGTTGGTGTTGGGATCGGTGCGATTTGTTGAAGTGCAGGGTAGAGAGAGGAAAGGAGTAAAGAAATGGCTGGTGCTAGAGTAGTTGTGACTGTTTCAGATGGATTGATGACATCTTGTTCATGGATTACAGACACATGGATGGTGAGAAGTGATGAGGTACATGGAAGTTCATGTTGAACATTAATATCCATCATAGAGATAACTTCAGTGTCAGTCGGGGGAATATTATCAAAGTTGAGAAATTTAGCAGCATAGTCAGATGAGATAGAAGAACTTGGTATTGGAGCATTTGTCTTCTGTGTAGCCTGAGCATCATCTTTGACTTGATTACCTGCTCCCCTTGATCAAAGTTTCATTTGCATGTGCCTCATGTTGTTCGAGATATGAATACAATTGATGAAAGTTTGTAGTATGCAAATCTCAAGCCAACTTCACATCTGTCATAAATTTGCTACATTATGGCGGTAGACTGTTCAGAAACTTCATATTCACTTGAACTGGTCTAATTGACATGTTGGTGACGTTCATGTTATTTATTAGTTGAGCAAATCTCCAGTAGTATTGATACAGTGTTTCACCCTTCACAAATGAAAACTTAGCAAACTCGTCATATAATTTACATTCATTTTCTTGTAATGACAATTTTGTGCATTGCTTAAGAAGCTTAACTCTATCCCATATTTCTTTGGCAACTTTATGATGATTGATGATGGCATACAGAAAGTTCTTCATGCATCTTTGTCCTAGTGGTACCATTCTCTTCATCAACAGTATGCCATACGAGTGAACCAGTTAGCACTGAGTTAAGAATCATTATCCTATTCTCCCTATTCTCTATGTATAGTTCCATACGACTCTTCCAAGAATCATACATAGATTTTTCCAACATGGGAGGACGGTTGTCCGCACCGGCAATGATCATGAATTCTGCTAAAGTTGTCATTTTGAATTGATTGGTTAAATGAGAAAAGATAACTTTTGATCGTTCAGTGATTAGAGGTTATTGTGTTAAAGTGATGTACGTTTAAGTAATAAAGCTTAAGAATACATGGGATTTTACAATTCTTGATAAAACCGGGAAAATAAGATAATATTTCACGGGAGTTTACAAATCAAAGAAAAAACCGTATAGATCACCTAATGGAAATGGTATAATTCACCCAAGAGAAATGTATAATTCACCCAAGTAAATGGTATAGTTCACCCAAGAAAAAGGTATAATTCACCCAAGCAAATGGTATAATTCTCCCAAGGAAATGGTATACTTCTCCCAAGCAAATGGTATACTTCTCCCAAGCAAATGGTATACTTCTCCTAAGCAAATTGTATAAATCGCTGTATAAATCGCCTAAGAAAAAACAGGTATATAATTCGCCTAATGTTGAAGATGTATAAATCGCCTAATGGAACAGGAGTATAATTCGCCTAAGGTAATGGAGGTATAATTCACCTAGACAAAAAACTGGTATAATTCGCCTAAGCAAAAATGTATAATTCGCCTGGTATAAATCGTCTATATGATTCGCCTAGACAAAAGCCACGTATAATTCGCCTAGACACAAAAGAAGTATAATTCGCCTAATACAATTCGAAACTCAAAATTTTCAAAACACTTAAAGACTTACTTTTTGATGTTTTTACTCTAATTTTCTTGTACTTCTTGCTATTCTAAGACTAGTAGAACCTTTAAAATACAAACTTTAATGTTTTTGACACAAAAAAAATTGAAATTAAGATTCTTTGTACCAAAACCCTCTTCGAACAAAAATACTCCAAAAAGATGAAATTTTTTGTGTTTTTTCAAAGTTCTTGTACAACTAACCTATAATAAGATAAACAAAGAAGAAAGTTGAGAGCTGTATGGTTTTAAACCCAAAAAAGATGAAGATCCTTTGTTTGAGTTTGAAATAAACGGACGCCTAAACAATAAAGAAAAAAACGCACACAAAACCAAAATAAATCACCCCATGGCTCTTGATACCAATTGTAGAAAACATATATTATCTAATCTCACAATCTAATGACAAAGAACTGTAGAGAGAAAGTGGAAGGATGAACACTTTTAGAGAGAGAAAAGAAGAGAGAATATTAGATTATAGAAAATGAGAAAGTGAACAACCAACACCCTCTCCAAGCTAAGGAGAGGGTACTTATACTCTTGTAAGTGGCCGGCCATGGACCCTTTATGGGCTTTCCATAGGCTTTGGCCCTTTTACCTACTTAAGGTTCCAAAAACTATCTAAGACCTACGAGCTACGTATTTTAGGAGTGACCGAGTCTTTTCTAAATTCCTAACATTAAGGTCATCATGGATCAAATAATATTGATATAAAGTTTGATTACCCTTGTTGGACATACCATAAAATGTGGTATTCCAATAAGATTGATCTTATACTTTATGTCTTTTCCTATTATACCAACTTAAGTTAAAACATAATGGTATCAATAGTATTACTAAGCCAATTGCATCCTTTTATAAGTCTTTGATCAAATCAACGACTTAATGTGTATGTTCTAACAAGTAGACATAAACAACCATTACTATTCGTTATAAGTCTTTGACCAAGTCAACGACTTCATGTACATGTCTTAATCTTGAAGACATAACAAGGTATCAATAATAATTTCAAGTTAATTTCAAACTCCATGTTTATGATTTCCAAGAAAATATAATCATGTAGCTTACCTTTTTAACTTGGCATATTATCTCAATAGGGCTACATACATTAAATGTGTAGGAGTCCTAGTAGACTAATAGTTTTCTTACTTTGTAGTCAAGAAACCATTAGACATATTTTTATAAGTTGTTCCTTGCACACAATAAAGATTTCTCCTACTTGTGCAGGGTACAACTTCTTTGCATAAAACAACACCACACTAGTTAGTTTGTTTGTATCGACAATATGGTAGTGTCAAGCTCATAGCTAGTGTATCTAGAACTCCATCGATTAATAAGGAATTGTGCATAACTATCAAAGATAACATTAAACGGAAGCGACATCTAAAAGGCAACAAGTTATCAAAGATAATACACAGTGATTCTTTACTAAATAATGATGTTTCACACTTGGAAAGTAATTTATTATTTCAAGCCAAGGCAGAAATAAAGTAAGATGTCTATGAGGTAAACAGCTCATAACTCCTACTGAATTTGACAACAATGCAAGTTTGTCATTTTCATTTATAAAATGCATTACTCCCACTTGATCTGACAACATTGTGAGTGTTCCTTTACTAGTGAAAGTAATTTGCATTTTATTTCTTTCCATTTATTTGAATATCTACACATTATTGCTAATGTGAGTTACATGGACTAGTAAGCAAGTACTTAGATATGCAAGTAAGAGTGTTCAAGTTCTAGCAATCTTAGCTGTTTATTAACTTGAAAAATTAGCATGCAATTCCTCTTTTATCCGCTTAATTTGCCTCAAGGGTGTGTAGCGTCTCTTACTGGTTTAAGGAAATAGCTATAGACACGAGTTCTCTAGTTATTGCCTTTTACAGCATTGCAGTGATATTTCCGTCTTCCAATCAAACCTCATAAATATGTCTCGTTTACAACAAGATATTTTAATCTTGATAGCTATAGACCAAAGTTCTCTAGTTATCCAAGTTCTTATTATGATTCAAAGATTTCAAAACCAAAAAAGAATATTGAAGCAATCTTGAGAGAATAAGAAGTCCAATTAACTTAACATGAAGTTTGTTATGAGTTCGATTAGAATTATGGATAATTCTATCATTCCTATTTTAACTTTTCTGAAAGTGAAAAGTATAGGAAATAGTCTTATTTTCCCAAGGAAAATAGACACAGTTTGTCTTCCACTAGTAAGAGCAAACTCGTTTACGGTATACGTTGCATAAATACATTAAAAGAACTTGCAAAGTTCATTTTCAGTATTTTCGATAATCCATCCTTTAAAAATTAACTACCCATGTTTATATAAATAAACAATTAATTTAACAAAGGGCTAAGATCTAACTTGATATTCTACCATTAATTTAGTTGATCTACTAGAAATGTTATAACTCAAAAGGTAATCTGCGGGAGATAATTTCCAACATGTGCAACTCTTAGCCATTATGGGGCACAAGGAAATATAATCCAGAATTACAACAAGCCATTATTTCCGTCATCCAATCAAACCTCATAAATATGTCATGTTTAACCCCATCGTATGCCTTGGGTCGAAGGTCTGACCAACCTTACTCGATAAGTCGTCCAATACAAAATCAGTAATTTTACAGTCTCAGGTCTGACCATACGATTGTTATATTACCTTGTTTTACAAATTCACCTAAGACTGTCTTAGAGTAAAAGAACAAACTCAAGTGATTTCATACTTGATGGCAAATGACTTAATTTTTAAGGGTATAGATATTTTAATAAAAACAAGGTTACCAAAGCATACAACCTTATAACACTAGTTATTTTAAAACATTTCCATATTTGTTTTAAAAACTTTCTATAAATAGAAATCCCATAAATTTATAAACCACATGCCATTTATAAAATTAGGGTTGCCATGTTTACAATATTTACATGTATACGTGATCTTACTATGGATAAGGTTAATTCCCCACGGAAAATAATCAAACCGTAGTAACGAATACGACATACTTTAAATATTGTTAAAACGTTTATGTAAAATTTGTTTATCCTTGCATTGTCTTGTCGCGGGTTCCCTTGTGGAAACCACTAATCCCATACGTTATAGAACGTTTGCAAGAAAATTACAAAATTTACGTATATAGTCCATAATTTAGCAAAGTGTACATATCAATATACACACAATAAGCATTTTAATCATGTACTTTAGTCCATATTGATTTTGAAAATTATTTTTGCATTTTATATATAAAAAAATGCCATAATATAAACATGCAAAACATATTTACCAAATTAATCATACTAAACAAAATCATTTACGCAATTAAAATAATAATTCAACAAAAGTATTCTCATCTTTTGCAATTAACCAATTAATATATAACACCCCCATTTTTGACAAATAGCAGCGGAAGCTAATCTGGGGTATTATTTCATAGTACAACAGTCATAATCATAGAAAACGACTCAAAAGAGACGTTTTTAAAAGATAAGTTATCATTCATTATTTCATCAGAGTTTTTACAAAGAGAGGTCCCAAAATCTACATGAAAACATAAAGTTTGAATGATAACAGTTTAGCCATCTTCAAGTCCGTGCCACTCCGTGCCACTCCGTGCCATAAGATGTTCAGTTACCTGAGATAAACATGCTAAAAAGGTCAACACAATGGTTGAGTGAAATTCATAGGTTTATAATAAATAGTGTGAATACAAGTCATCATAAGAGTGGGTTACGTTGTTATACACCCATAAGTGTAATAATTGCAATGAGTACAATTATTATGGAAAACAGTATTATTGCGTCTAAGCTCATGGCACCAAGTGTAGCATGTATCCCCCTCGCGGGTTTATAAAACATTTAAAAAGAGTAAAAAATCAGCTATGAACATCACCTTTACAGTAACGAAATCTGTTAGAATGGCAAATAATCAACTGAAAGTACGGCTTTTGTGTCACGCAACCTGAAGTGATATGACCAAGTCTTAGTCTATTATTATTGTTTCAAAAACTTCATAAAGTTTAACGTATAATTTGGATTTATTAAGATTGATGGAAATATTGTATCGTTGTTCGGCTATCAGAAATCCAGAGGCCATGTATATCGATTGAAGGAGCCAGGCACTTTAAATCGTAAACCCACAAACTCATTAAAAAGAAAAAACTCAAATGAAACCCTTCATATGAAATTCCCTAGTAACGTGATACGATAAGATTTTAAGTTTCTTCAAAAGTTAGTTGATGATAAATTATGTTAAATATATAACGAAATAATGCGTCGATTTATGATTAATAACGATAAATGTGTCGGGTTTTAATAAAATCGAGTTTTATAATATTAATATATATTTTTATAATTTATATAAAAATATTATATTTTATATTTTTAAGTTTGCAAAATTGGCAATATATACCCTTGGTTTATAAACTTTTACGACTTTAGTCCTTTATATATAAAGTATATATAATTTAAACCTTTAACTTTGAAACTTGGCAAAATAGGTCCTTATAGTTATAACTTTAGAATAATGACATTTTCAGCCCCTTTAGTTATAAATTTTAGAAAGTTACAATATATACCCCTTGCATGGAAATAATTTACAAATCAAGTCCAAAAGCCATGCAAGCTTATTTTAGGATTCCAAATGATATTTGCAGGTTATAGCTTATCATAATAAGCTAAAATAAGTTTAGGAATAATAGCTTTTACGAGCTTATAGCTTATTGAAAAAGGTTTACGAGTTTAAAAACATAAAACGGGTCGTTTGGTTTATAAAAATTAATCCAATGGGTTAAAGCTTTTAAGGCTTGATAAAATGTTTATAGAAATGACTAATAAGCTTATAGGAATAGCTTATAACAACAGCTTATGAGATTAGCTTATAGAATTTAAGAAAACGATTAATTAGGGTTTCATTAAGGCACGTTTCATTTAGAAATTTAAAACACGTGGGTTTTGAGCTCAAGCTTCTTAACAAGAGTTTAGATATGATCATTAGGAACTTATTTAATGATTCAAAACAGAAATTAGCTTATAGAACGAGAATTAGAGCTTACAACTTTGAAAATGGGTCGAAAATGGTGATTTTGGTTCGCACGCCGAAAATAATGACTTCGGGGCTTCTTTTCTTGGCTTCTTGGCTTTACTCCTGGTCTTGTGGCTTTTCTTTGATCCTTATTGGCTGATCTTAAGACTCCATTGATGTTTGAGATGAGTTTAAGAGGTGTGAGTTGAAGAATGAAGGGTGCGTCCCTTTTATAGTACTCGAATGGACTTGGTGAGCAAGTTAGGAGTCTTGCTTAGTGTCTTAGCTAGTAGAGCTGACTTAGAGAGGCTATGAGGGTGAGTATGATAAGCTAAAACTAGCCATGAAGTGTTAGATGGTCTTTGTTTAGCCGCGGCATACAAGAAGGAGAAAGGAGATGACAAGGCCTTTTCTTGGGGAGCAAGGGGATGATTAAGCTACTTGTAAGCAATTAGGAGGAGTATTAGCTTAGTCATTGTGTTGCTTGAGGTGCTTGGTGAGTTAAAATGGGTCAAAATGGACATAAAGGTGTATCGGGTTGGTTTAGGGCTCGTTTAGGGTTTTTAGGTGTTTAGATCGAGTTAGGGTTAGGGTTTAGGATAGATTAAAGTTTAGGATTAGTGTTAGGATTGAGATTAGGGCTTAGGATTAAGGTTTAGGGCTTAGTTTTAGGTTTAGGATGAATTAGGGTTTAGGTTTAAGGTTTAAAAGTCATGCATTAAGTGCTTGTACCTTGTGTTAAAGTGGTGTAAAGTTTAAACATGGTTTAGGAGCTTAAATGACCTAATTAGGTTTTTAGGCATTATTGACTTGTACATTGAGCTTAAATGAGTTGTACATTGACTTGGAGGGAAAATATGATTCAAATATTATGCATTGTACACTTGTACATATGCTTTGAAGGCTTGTACATTTATTTTATATGTATACATTACATATAATTAGGGTTTTGATATGAACGTTAACGTTTAATGCTTGTTTTGAAATAACGTTTTGAAAAGTACGTTAAATGGATAATGTACTTAGTAAAAATGATATTAAGATATAGACTTGACATATTAGGATGTTTATATGATATAAACATAGATATAGATGGCATTGATAGAGGTTGCGTGAGCTCGTTTACTTTAGAGATGCAAGTTACGTTGCATAATGAGATAAAGCGAAAAAAATTCCCTGTAAGAAGGTGTTATATTTATAATAGATGGATATTACATTGCATCTAATTTAATAGATGGAAAATTACATTAAAGAAAATTGTGGGTTGTTATAGTCTCCCTCCCTTAAAAGAAATCTCGTCCCGAGATTTAGTTGGATGCCGGAGTGATGTTTGAAAACAGATGTGGATACTTGGCACGAATTTGATCTTCGCGTTCCCATGTAAATTTTGGTCCTCTTTTAGAGTTCCATCTTACTTTGACTATAGGAATACGACTTTGCTTCAGTTGCTTGACTTCTCGATCCATGATCTCCACTGGTTCTTCCACAAAGTTGAGTTTGTCATCGAGTCGAAGCTCTTTCATTGGAATGACAAGGGATTCGTCAGATAAGCATTTCTTTAGATTAGAAACGTGGAAAGTACTGTGGACATTACTGAGCTCTTCAGGAAGCTCAAGTTTATATGCCACTGGGCCAATCCGTTCAAGGATTTTGAAAGGTCCAATGTACCAGGGATTAAGCTTTCCTCGTTTTCCGAATCAGATGACACCTTTACGAGGTGACACTTTTAACATAACTCGATCTCCAACTTGAAATTCTAAAGGCTTTCATCTTACATTGGCATAACTTCTCTGCCGGTCTCTTGCAGCTTGCAAGCGTTGTCGAATTTGCACTATTTTCTCGGTGGTTTCATGGATTATTTCTGGTCCCGTAAGTTGAACATCTCCAACTTTGGCCCAGCAAACAGGTGATCTGCACTTTCGACCATAAAGTGCCTCAAATGGTGCTGCCTTAATACTGGCATGGTAACTGTTATTGTAAGAAAATTCTACTAATGGTAAGTGTTTTTCCCATCCTTTTCCAAAATCTATAACACAGGCTCGAAGCATGTCTTCAAGTGTTTGGATGGTCCTTTCACTTTGCCCATCAGTTTCGGGATGATATGTCGTACTCATGTCTAATTGAGTACCCAAAGCACTTTGTAATGATTGCCAGAATCTGGACACGAAATGACTGTCACGATCCGAGATGATAGATATTGGCACTCCATGTCGGGAGACTATTTCCTTTATGTACAGTCTTGAAAGGGTTTCCATACTATTTGTCTCTCGTAGGGATGAAATGTGCGGATTTGGTGAGGCGATCGACAATGACTCCTTTATAAGATTTGTTGTCATGTCTGTTTAAGGTTTTGGGTAGTTTTGTGATGAAATCCATTGTTATTCTCTCCCACTTCCACATAGAAATCTCCTGTTGTACCAGTAAGCCGGATGGCTTCTGAAATTTGCTTTAACTCTAGAGCATGTTAAACATTTGCAACATACTCAGCGATGATTGCCTTCATATTAGGCCACCAAATAGGTTTCTTTAGATCCTGATACATCTTGTCAGAACCTGGATGAATGGAATACTTTGATTTATTGGATTCATGCATGATTAAGTCTCTCAGATTACCAAAGAGTGGTAACCAACTTCGATTCTTGATACATTGGGTTCCATCAGGACGTATTTCAAATGATTTGTCCATTCCTCGTAAGTTTTTAGCCTTGATGTTTTCTTCCTTGAGTGCTTCGGTTTGAGATTTGAGAATTTGTGAGGGTAATTTTGGATGAATGGTCATAACTAATGATCTAACTCGGTGTGGTTTGATTCATTCCTTCCGGCTTAAGGCATATGCTACAACATTTGCCTTTCTAGGGTGATAACGAATTTCACAATCGTAATCTGCAAGTAATTATAGCCAACGACGTTGTCTCATGTTCAATTCTTTCTGATCAAGGATATGCTGAAGACTTTTTTGATCAGTGAACACAGTAAATTTGGTGCCATACAGATAGTGTCTCCAAATTTTAAGAGTGAACACTACTGCTCCTAATTCGAGATCATGAGTGATATAGTTTTCTTCATTAGGCTTAAGTTGTCAGGATGCATATGCAATAACCTTCTCTCTTTGCATTAACACCGCTCCTAGACCTTGATGGGATGCATCACAGTAAACAAAAAAATCATCATTTCCTTCTGGTAATGCTAAGATTGGAGCTTCACATAGCTTTTGTTTTAGCAGTTGAAAAGCTGTCTCTTGGTCTTTGCCCCAGATATACTTCTTGTTTTTCTGGGTTAATTCAGTCAAAGACTTTGCAATCTTCAAGAAATCTTTGATAAATCTCTGATAATAGCCGGCAAGTCCTAAGAATTGACGTATTTCTATGGGTGTAGTAGGAGATGTCCAATTCTCAACTGCTTCAATATTGGCGGGGTCAACATGAAGTCCTTGATTATCAATTAAGTGTCCAAGAAATTGCACGATACGAATCCAGAAATCACACTTGGAGAACTTGGCATACAACTTCTCTTTCTTGAGTAATTCTAGAATTATTCTCAGATGATTTGTGTGCTCTTCTTTGTTACGAGAGTAGATGAGAATATCATCGATGAACACTATTACGAATTTATCCAAGTATGGTTTACACCCACGATTCATGAGATCCATGAATACAGCAAGCGCGTTAGTTAAACCAAATGGCATCACTTGAAATTCATAGTGTCTGTATCTTGTTCTAAAAGCAGTCTTGGGAATATCTTCATCCCTGACTCTCAGTTGATGATAGCATGATCTTAAGTCAATCTTCGAGTAGACACTGAAGTTGGTCAAATAAGTCATTAATTATGGGTAATGGGTAACGATTCTTTAAGGTAAGTTTATTCAACTCCCAATAATCGATGCATATCCTGAAAGATCCGTCTTTCTTTTTGACAAATAAGACAGGAGCTCCCAAGGGTGAAGTACTTGGTCAGATAAAACCTCGATCTGATAATTCTTGAAGTTGGTCAGATAGTTCCTGCATTTCTGAAGGAGCTAATCTATAAGGTGCTCGGGCTACAGGTGCCGCTCCTAGAATTAGATCGATTTGGAATTCTACTTGGAAAATGGGAGGAAGGCCAGGTAGATCTTCAGGAAAAACTTCCAGGAATTCTCTGACTACTGGGATATCTTCTAGTCTTTTCTCGTCTGACTTCTTTTCCATTACTTGGGCTATGAAAACTTGACTTCTTAGATATATCTTTCGGTTTTTATACAGGATATGAGATTTAGTCTGGTTTTACTTTGGTCACCTCGGATGATCAAAGTTTCAACGTTGATTGGGATATGGATGACTTCTCGTCACAAATAATTTAGCATGATACATGGATAGAAATCCATACCAATGACGATGTCGAAACTACCGAGTTTGATTGGCATAAGATCAATTTTGGAAAGGTTGGTTTAACAAAGTCAGAGTTGCACCCTGAATAACGGGTGGTTTGTGCTTTACTAGTTTCCGTCAGCATTTCAATATTGTATAGGTATCTATTATAATGCTGAATATTTAGCGTAGAGGCAGCGATATGGATACGAAGCTTTTATTGGCTCTAGATTCAAATAATATCTAGCTAGATGTTGGTTTAGAAGGAAAACTACCCGGTGGGACTATGTCGGGTCTTGGTGAGAATTCATATCCCTTTAACATGTAGGCTCTTCCTGGGCATTTGTTGTGGAGGTTTTCGGCACTGATTTGCCTAATGCCTTTTCCTCTCCACAGCATGACAAAATAACTGTCACTGGTTAGCAGATTACTTCTTTGGTTGGCCCTTTATTTCTACAGTTCTTTTTTTTTTTTTTTTTGTCAGATGGCCACACCTTGATACAAGTATTACCACTTAACAGTCAAGGGTCCTTGTGGATGCAGAGTATATTTCTTACACAAGGGACGGTTTCCAATATACCTATTGTTTTCAGTTGGAGTGACAGCATAAGACCTGAAGGTTTCCTTGTCTTCTGTTCTGTTGTGGTTGGTGATTATTGTAGCGGTTGTGGTTGTTATGGTAGTTGTTGTTGTTGAAAGTTCTTCTGTCGTAATTTCATTTGTGATCACTTGATACTTGCACCGGAGTGTGCTTTGTTACCTGCATCTATTGTCTATGGCTATGTAATGGCTTCCCTAGAGTTTGAGGTTTAGAGGTGGTAAACCATGTCCCTTCAATACTGCGAGGATTCACTCGATGAAAAACTTCCATCATTTTCTCAAAATCTGGCACCATAGTGGGACATAAGGTTTCCAATTCCTGGAATCTTCTCACATATGTCTTGAGATCATTCCCCTTCACAGTCAGATGGTAAAATTTGTCTTCCATCTTCTGGACCTCAGTTCGGGGACAGTACTTCTTTATCAAAAGCTTCTTTAATTCAACCTAGGTAATCTTGTAAGCTTCTTCTATCCTAATAGGTTGGGCAAAAGAATTCCACCAGGATAAAGCTTCTTTAGTTCAAGTACTAGTAGCAAACTTCACCTTGCAGTATTCGGTACAGTTGTTAAGGGAAAACATTGATTCAGTTGGCTCAAACCAGCGGATAAGACCAACAGCTCCTTTTGAACCTTTGAAATTGATAGGTTGGCAGCTCATGAATTCTTTGTAGCTACCTTTTCTTGCTACAGGACTTGGTATGGTGGTATTATTAGTATTTGCCATGTTAGCGGCTTATGCTTCTAGAGCTACAGAAACACTATCAGCAACTAGTTTCTTGATGGCAGCCTAAGTCATGGCTGGTGCTTCAGATGTTGACGTCCTTTTGGGAGGTATTCTATCAACATAAGACAACACGTAATAAGAATGATATCACAATTCTTTCCTTAAAATGCGTAAGTTTCAAAAATAAACATTGTCACAATAGTGATATCATAGATACTTATTTGATATGAATTCTAACAAGCATCTAACTTATTAGTTTATTTTCTAAAGGTCATGGTAAGATTCATAATGATGAAGACAGAGATGAAATATAGGACACATGATGAATATAAAATGGGATCACCATTATATTATATCATAAACGACTTGCCTTTGTACTGCACATAGTCAAAATTTGACAAGTGTTGTTATTTATACCACACATCCCATGGCTAGGTTCTATCAAAAGCTATAACTAGTATCTAATCTAGTACTCCGATGGTCCTTCCTGGCTGTTCTTGAGTTCATAGATTGCATTCAGAAGACTTTCCTTGTCTGTTTGGTGATGAGCCTTGATATCTTCAATGATTTGTTCTAGATTAGCAATCCTGAAGCGATCCATAGCAATCTTGTTGTTATTTCCCATTTTCTTTCTTTGAAGTTTAGCAATTTGAGTATGAGACTCTCGGAGTTCAGCTTCCAGATTGTCAAAATCTTCTAAGTGTTCAATGCGGTCGAGAGAGAGTTCATCTAGGTGATTCAAAATTTCCTTAATTTGCTCCTCGTGACGTTCCAGACTTGTCTTAGGAGAGCTTTATCCCATCTCAAATGCTTGAGGTAGGGCAGAAGTAGAGGAGGATGATCGGTCACGATCTTGTTTCTTAAGTGGCAATAATTCCTCAGGAAGAAAGAATTCTTGAGGATTAAACATTGGAGATAGCATTAAAGATGGAGGCACAATAGTTGGTGGTGGAATAGGTGATTCTTTAGCATAGTATGCATGCATGACCTTCATATAGGGGTCATCATGAAAAAGTGAAAGAGTTAATGAAGTTATTGGAACTAAACCAAATGAGTTATTTGAAGAGCTAGAATAAGTTTTTCTTAGTGAAGCTGGGACATAGTCCGGGGAAGCCGGGATATAGTCATGAATGTTAGAAGAAAAAACATCCTCAATATTAGAAGTAGGGTGGCTGGGAGAAGACATCACTTTGTTAACAACCCAGTGGTAAATAACATAAGTTATTTATATAATAGTATAATAGTTATGTACTTTACATACTATTCGGGAGATGTAGTGGCACGGAGGACTTTCTTGGATGGAAAAAGAAAAGTAGTTATAGTTAAGGTTTCAACCTTGTTCTCTATAACCGTGGCTCTTGATACCAATCTATAACACCCCCATTTTTGACATATAGCAGCGGAAGCTAATCTGGGGTATTATTTCATAGTACAACAGTCATAATTATAGAAAACGACTCAAAAGAGACATTTTTAAAAGATAAGTTATCATTCATTATTTCATTAGAGTTTTTACAAATAGAGGTCCTAAAATCTACATGAAAACATAAAGTTTGAATGATAACAGTTTAGCCATCTTCAAGTCTGTGCCACTCCGTGCCATAAGATGCTCAGTTACCTGAGATAAACATACTAAAAAGTCAACACAAAGGTTGAGTGAAATTCATAGGTTTATGTTAAACAGTTTGAATACAAGTTCAATAGTGGGTTACGTTGTTATACACCCATAAGTGTAATAATTGCAATGAGTACAATTATTATAGAAAACAGAATTATTCTAAGCTCATGACACCGAGACCTTGAGATAATCAATAATTACAAGAAGTTGCCCCAACGGGTGCCTTTGCCAAACACCCGCATAGTGATTCAAATGAAGTGCGTTTGGTTACTAGAAAGTATAGGTACACCAACGGGGAAGCTCAGTCCCAAATAGATCTATTCACAGCATTCGCGCTTACTCCGAAAAGTAATTAACGGTTCATGATAGTGGGGTCTTAATGGCAAAAGTAAGGACTTAGGCAATAATATATCAGGATAGCATACAGTTGGAAAAATACTCGTATTCATGGTTTATAGCATGTATCCCCCTCGCGGGTTTATAAAAACATTAGAAGATTTAAAATGCGAGGCTATGAACTCACCTTAACAGGGGAAATCTGATTGATGGCAAAAGTATATCAAGTGAAAGTAATGGCTTCATCATGCAACCTAGGGTAATATGTCAAGTCTTAGTGTGATGGTTTATGGTTCAAAACTTTATAAAGTTTAACGTATTACTTTGATTTATTAATTTATGGAAATATTGTATCACTGTTTTGGCTATCATCATCTAGAGGCCATGTAGTATCGTTTGAGGAGTCAGGGCACTTTAAATCGTAAACCCAGCAAACTCGTTAGAACTAATACTCAAATGGAACCCCTCACATGAAATTCTCTAGTAACGTGATACGATAAGATTTTAAGTTTCTTCAAAAGTTAGTCGATGATAAGTTACATTAATTATATAACGTAATTGTTTTATAATGCGTCGATCGTTGATTAATAACGATAATTGTGTCGGGTTTTAATAAAATCGAGTTTTATAATATTAATATATATTTTTATAATTTATATAAAAATATTATATTTTATATTTTTATGTTTCTAAAAATGGCAATATATACCCTTGATTTATAAACTTTACAAGTTTAGTCCTTTATATATAAATTATATATAATTTAAACCTTTAACTTTAGAATTTGGCAAAATAGGTCCTTATAGTTATAACTTTGGAATAATGACATTTTCAGCCCCTCTAGTTATAAATTTCAGAAAGTTACGATATATACCCCTATGCATGAAAACATTTGCAAATCAAGTCCAAAAAGTCATGCAAGCTTATTTTAGGGTTCCAAATGATATTTGCAGGTTATAGCTTATTAGAATAAGCAAAAATAAGATGTTTTAACGTAACAAAAGTTTAGAAAAAGGATTCGTTAGCTAAAAAACCAAAACGGGTCATTTTTAGGGTTTTAATAAAAAAACGCATGGGTTTGAGGATTCAAGATTTTAACAAGAGTTCATATATGATCTTAAGAGTATTATGAACATTCTAATACAGATTTTTGAGTTTATTGAACAAGATTTTGAGCTTACTTGAGCAAAAATGGGTCGAAATGGGGTTTTCGGGTTTGTACGCCTAGTAACGACTTCAAGGGTTCCTTTCTCTTGATTCTTGGCTTCTATTATGAGCTTACGGACTTCACGTGACCTTCCTTGATCCTCTTTAGAACTCCATTTGTGTGTGTGATAGATTTTGAGGTGTGATTTGAATGAATTGGGGTGTTCGGCTATTTATAGGTGCGAAAACACCTTGGTGGCCAAGTTTGGTATTTTGATTAGTGTCAAGGCTAGGATAGATGACTAAGGGCAGATATGGTAATGACTCTTAAGGGGTATAGGTGTATCTAAGCTTGAAGGAAGGTTATGGTGAAGGTAGGGGGTGACGATTACAAAGGGGTGATAAGGATGTGACAAGAAGCCTTGGTGGCCAAGGGAGGTGATGGAGGTGCTTGTAAGGTGCTTGGGTGGCTACTTGGTGACATGGTGGTGATTTCATAGAGGTGCTAGGGTGCTTGGTTGGGTTGAAAATGGGTCAAAATGAAATAAAAAAGGGTGCCGGGTTTAATGGGTCATGGGTTAGGGTTTTATGGTTTTTAGATCGAGTTAGGTTTAAGGTTTAGGGTATTTTAGGGTTTAGGATTAAGTTTTAATGTTAGGATTAGGGTTTAGGATTAGTTTTAAGGTTTAGGATTAAGGTTTAGGGTTTAGTTTTAGGTTTAAAGTGAAATTAGGGTTTTAGGGTTTCGTTTAGGGTTTTACATTTAGGTTTTAGGAATAATTAGGGTTTAGGAGTCATGCATTAAGTGCTTGTACCTTGTGCTAAAGTGGTGGTAAATTTTAAACATGATTTAGGAGCTTAAATGACCTAGTTTGGTTTTTTTGCATTATTGACTTGTACATTAAGCTTAAATAAGTTGTACATTGACTTGGAGGGAAATTATATTTCAAATGTTGTGTATTGCTACTTGTACACATTCTTTAGAGGCTTGCACATTTATTTTATATGTATAGATTACATATAATTAGGGTTTTGATATAAACGTTAGCGTTTAATGCTTGTTTTGAAATAACGTTTTGAAAAGTACGTTAAATGGATAATGCACTTAGTAAAAATAATATTAAGATATAGACTTGAGATATTAGGATGTTTACATGATATAAACATAGATAGAATTGGCATAGGTAGGTTACGTGAGCTCGTTTACTTTAGAGATGCAAGTTACGTTGCATAATGAGATAAAGCAAAATTTTCCCTGTAAAAAGGTGATATATATAATAGATGGATATTACAGTGCATCTAATTTAATAGATGGATAATTACATTGACGAAAAATACAGGTTGTTATAATATCTTCCTTGATGGATTTCACTCTTTGCTCGATAATTACTGCAAATAACAAATGTAAGCAATTAAGTACCGATTCATGCATAAATAATATAAAACGAGCAATTTTGCTGGGATAAATGATGCTATAAAATGGATGTTATTTGATGTAATCACGTGGACAACAATATGTTGTATGATTCCGTGAAGATGCATCAGGAGGAGGTGAACAAAGTCAGAGCAGGCTGACTTGCAAGAAAACATGATCCTCTGGCATTAATGGCAAGCACTTCAAATCCTTTTAACTATCCAATGTTTCAACCAAATCACCCATCACACTTTACCCGCATGCAACATCCATCACCAAATAACAACTATGTCCCACAACCCTCATTCAATACGAACTAGATGCAACAACCAAAGCAAAACCCTAATAACATCACTGATCCCACAACGACAATGAACATGGCACTTATACTCATGGCTAAAGCATTCAAACTAAACTACTCTACACCAACTAACAACAACAAAAGAATTTTATCAAACCCACGTAACAGGCAGATGCATAACCAGGGATGAATATGGGGCAAGACAGACAGATGCAAATGGTTGGGGCAATGATGGGAATCCGTTTAGACAGTATGCTGGGTAGAATGCAAGAAATCAGAATAGGTACAATGCAAGGCATATTGCAAGGGATCAGGTTGTTTAGAATGCATTTCAAAATCCGAGTATTCAGAATGTTGAGAATCAGAATATGCTTATTGTTGTTCCGAGGATTGCAAATTAGAATGCCAATCAAAATAGGAGTGGTAATGTTGTAGCAGCACGGGTTGAGGGTAATGATAATGGGAATAATGTAATCAGATAAGGTGTTACAGCTGCAGAGGATTGGGTCATTATGCTAGGAACTGCACAGTCAGACCGAGAAGAAGAGACGATACTTATCTTCAGACTCAGTTGGATCAGCTAAGGTACACCATTAGGATAATTGTTATGATAATGAGATATTTAATAGCTGTTGCAGGAGATATTGATGAGATTGAGGAAGATAATGCAAACTGCATCTTAATGGCTAATTTGCAGCAAGCATCGACATCGAGTACTTAGACTAACAAAGCTCCCGTCTACGATTTAGATGTGTCAACTGAGGTACACCATTAGGAAAATTGTTATGATAATGAGATATTTAATATGTTTACTCAATAGGAGCAGTATACTAAGCTACTTGAGCCCATTAGCGAGCCACATCTGATTCCATAAAATACTAGTAATGTTATTTTTGCAAAACCTAGTATGGAACATAATGGAGGAATAGTAGAATAACATCTTGCTACCGTTCAGGAAACACATGCTTATTTTGAGTCATTAAATAATAATTTGGCAATTGAAGTTGAGAAAGTCAACACAGTTAATCGCAAAATTAAAGAAGTGAATGCCGATTTGACCACTAAGCTTGCAAGATATAAGGTATAGAATATCTTAAAGCACACAAGGTATGGATTCAATGAAGATATTTTAAATCTACAGATCTATGATTGGTTCCCTGATGTATTTGACTGCATCAAGGCCATACATTATGTTTGCTGTCTGTGCCTGTGCTAGGTTTCAAGTCACTCCAAAAGCTTCACACTTAAATGCAGTAAAAAGGATTTTTAGGTACCTCAAACATCAACCCAAATTAAGGTTATGGTATCCTAGGGATTCTCCTTTTGAACTAGAAGCTTTCTCAGACAATGATTATGGAGGCGCCAGTCTTGACAGGAAATCAACAACAGGAGGTTGTCAATTTCTTGGTAGAAGACTGATATCTTGGCAATGCAAGAAGCAGACGATTGTGGCAAATTCTACTACTAAGGCAGAATATGTTGCAGCTGCTAACTGTTGTGGGCAAGTACTATGGATACATAATGTAACACCCCCATAAAATCACAACGCAGCGGAATACCACTTTGGGGTGTTACTTCATAGTATAAAGTACAAGTTACAGAAAACGACCTCAAAAGAGACGTTAATAAAATGTCACATTCGATTAAAATTTCAGAGTAAAATCAGGTCCCAATAATTTATAATTTAACAGGATTACAGGAGTTTAAACATGTCTCATTTGTATATTTAAAGAAAAATGGTTGTCGAATGTGAAGAAGACTGAGTCTTTAAAGTTTTGATATCCACGCGACTCGAATGCTCCTAATGCTCAGCTAGCAATATAGTAACCTGAGAAAATACATGCAAAAACGTCAACAATAATGTTGGTGAATTCATAGGTTTAAGTAAAAGCAGTATTGAAATAAATCAATAAGTATTCAGTAAGAAAGGTAGCGTTGCCACATTTCAAAGAATTATTTTCGAAATCCAAGTAGGGATTTAATAAATCAAGAAATGTTTAGTAGTGGACCACAAGGTCTAAGATCAGCCAGCGATAGTGCAATGAATGCAATGTCAAGTAAATGAATTAATATGTTATCGCATTAAGCTCATGCCACTGAAACGTTAACTAAGCATATAAAATATGCATATAATTTGCCCCCACAACTAGGTAATATTGCAATATACCTTAAGAAATTCTCAATACATAATGTCCTTTAGGGGTGATCGCGCCATGGATGTCACAACCCCAGACAGGGCAGTCACGGCCCAATAGATCTACTTTATGTATTAGCGCTCACCCATCATAGGCAATTGACAGTGCATGAAATTAGGGGCCTTTTTGCAATAGGTACTCATGCAGATAAACTCATAATCTGGTCAAGTATACCCTTCAAACACTTGTGTCTAATTTAAAATAAGTAATATGTTCAAAACTCTCGGTTTTGTAAATAGATATTCAATGATCTCAAATCGTGCAGTAAGCAAATCAAGCTTTAATAAATTCATTGGTAAACAACCAAGTATCAAACATGTATTAGAAATCATGTGGTAGGCAAGTAAAAGCTTTAGTAAAAACATTCATGTAACGCTTATGTAGTAGTAACCAATAAGTTATTCGGTAAAACAAGCATGTATTCTCACCCCAAAAATAGTTTAAGAAAACCATTAAAAGAGAAAAGGTGGGGCTATGAACTCACCGTAAGTCGAATAAGTGACGAGGATCGAGAAGCTGAATATATGAATCGAGAGAGATCACCAACAATCACCGAAAACCTATAGGATGTGACGCGACTTAGTATAATATATAAGTAAGAACAATACATAAGAAAATTTGACGAGTATAGAATATGTTTCTAAGATATGCATGACGTTGAACCTAGACTTAACCAAGGTATTTTTACTCCCAAAATGGTGTGTGACCTGCTCTTATATATATATTTAAACATCTACCAAGTTTCGCCATCTAATTCCAATTTTAGAAATGGTTATCTATGCATTTACAATTTTTAGCCAAGACTTAAAAACTGAAATTCTGGAAGTGACTCATGTTCATGGACTTGTATATCCTAATCTATAAATGTTACAAACACATGGCCTTCACTCTTGGAAAGCACTTGAAATCTAGTTTCCATAACCTTAAGCCAATCAATCAAACCATTTACCAATCCACGGGAAATGGATTTTTACTAATCGTAAGTCAAATCAGAAAGTTGAATGAATTTCTAGCGCTTACGGTTTCGGCCATAAATCCTAATTTATAATAGCTATCAAGTTGAATCCAAAGGGATATGAAATATTATGGCATCTAATGTTCAACCATGTTTTAAAACCAAATTTTATTATATAATAACCTAGAGCAAAACATGTTTCCCAACCGCCGCTCCAGATTTGACCTTCTTCCGTAAAAAGGCCATATCTCCTTCATTCGGAATCGATACAAAACCATTTAATTTGCCATATGATCCTAAGAATTATATATATCCTACCATTTCTTTTATTTATAGACCCTAAGCCAAAAATATTGAGAAAATCCTACGTTTTCCTACTGATCTGGAAACAGTCCCTAATTCTACCCAAAATTTTCACTGAATTTCTACTCCTTACGAAAAAGACAATAAATCCTAATCTATAATAACAATGGACATGAGGCCAAGTACTGGAGTTTCCCTAAGATGTCTAGTACAGGTCCATGTTTTAAAAACCCAACTTTTAGTTCAAAAATCTGGTGATAAACATGTTTTCTAATCAAGAGTCCAGAAATGACCTAGTTTCTTATTTTGACCATATCTCCCTCATACGGAGGAATTGGTTGAGCATCCAACTCACACATGATGATAATACCCATATCTATTCACCCATATAATTATCTTATAGGTTACAGGCCAAAATTTGGGAGAACAAGCCCCGTTTACCTGCTGTCCCAAAATAGTCCACAATTCTTACCTCTAATTCCATCGATAACACTTCCAAATTAGCTATTGATCAAATACAAAGCCGAAACTTAACTTAATAACATATCCCATAACCAATTAACCCTCAAGAACATGATCATTCCAAGATCAAATATAAAAATACTTGCATGATCAATAAAATCCAAAAATCAAGAACATGCATCTCTATAAAAATTAAATAACAATCTAGGGTTTTTAAGGAGGACTTACAACACTAAAAGGAAGAAGCAAAGTGATCAAACACAACCCTTAGATGGGTGTGTGTTGGCTGCCGAATCCACCAAGGCCAAACCAAAACCAATCAAACTTTTTAATATACCCAAAACCTTCTAAAATCAAACCCTTGTAACACCAATTTCACTTAATTAGATCAAAACCCTTTAAAATCAAAAATCAAGAAATTAAGAACTTTGAAAATAAATCATGCATGGTGGTTATTTGTTGTTGGGGAATGATTTGGGGTTGATTTATGATTGATTTAAGGTTGATTGGGAGTTAATTGGAATATTTTTGGTGGTGATGGTGCTTTGGGTTTACTGTGTGTCGAACAGTATGAGAGGAGAAGAGACAGTATGTTTTTTTTATAACTGAATTTATGGATTTTTATGGGGGGTCAAGGCTTTATATAATAGTCAAACATGTCTAATTAAGTTTTAAGTAGGGTGTTTGGTTTAGCTTATTGTTGGGGTCAACAAGGGGGAGTGTTTGGTTTTGTAT
Source organism: Tanacetum coccineum (assembly GCA_026074375.1). NCBI lineage: Eukaryota > Viridiplantae > Streptophyta > Magnoliopsida > Asterales > Asteraceae > Tanacetum > Tanacetum coccineum. Next base: position 48,244 of record BQNB010017548.1, read on the forward strand.
GTTTAGTAGAAGTAAAATTAAATAAGGGGGTGTTTGGTTTCTAGTTTTGATGGAGCCTAAAACAATTAAAGATGGTGTTTGGTTTATATGTTATGTTTATAACTTTTATTTTTTTTTTATTTTTTTTTTCTAAAACATTTATTCCAAAATATTTTTTTTAAAACACGTAGTTAGAATATTAGAATTTGTAAAAATACTATTTTGATGCGGTTTCGACTAAAAGCACGAAAAAAGAAGAAAAATACAAAATTCAAAATAATTAAGCTCTTAGGGCTAAAACATGAAATTATCGATTTCTTAAACGCTAAAGAGGATAAATATCCTAAGAACGATTCGTAAATAATTAAAACGACAATTTTTAATAATATCGACCAAAACATTATAAATAATTTTCTAAAATTTTCAGAGAATAAGATAACGCTCGGGATGAATTATTGATTTTAAATTCGGGTTGTTAAATTAAATTACAAGACAATGGATCAATATACTATGAAAGCATTATGGATTTACTGGATCAGAGGAGATGATAAAGTAGAGCTCACTGATGAGGAATCTTTTGATGATGAAGATGAAATTGCTGAAATCTTTAGGATTGACACTAATATATTTGACTACGAGACACCTCTCTCTTCAGCATTCAACGAATTTAATTACCTTCTCAAAGTAGATCTAGACTTATTTACAAAGGATATTATGAGGTTTAAAACCTATGATGATTACAAAAATGACTGGATCTACGAATGGAATAAAGATATACCATGGGTTGATGAGAAACTATGGACTGACACTAGAGTTTGGACCAAACCCACACCAGTCAAACATACTTGCAAACCTTTCAATTATAAAACTGGATGTTCGGAATGGCCAACGTGTAGTTGGAAGAATGATGTATACTGTAATGGAGGAAACTTACCTGGAACTTACATTATTGGAAACCAACTCCATTATCAGGATTACGAGTGGTATGAAGCTTTGGAAGATAGTGAACTTAAAGATTTGGCTTTACGAAACAAAGCTTCCATGGAAGGACTCATCAGTGATGATGACGATGAGTCATGTTACGAACAATGGATACGATGGAACGTATATACTAACTATGATGACATTTATGAGATAAATCATGAAGGTAATGAGAGAGAAGAATTATGTGAAGTTCATGAACCGCCGGTATGCAATATAAGGAAATACATGATGATCAAATATTCGTTCAATAATGATGAAGAGTATGCTGCTGTAAAAGAAGATAAATACGACGACCTTACTATTAAAAGAAAAGAGGCGTGCCAAGCTTACCAAGAAATATTTCGGATAATAGACGAGGGACGGATGGTGACTAGAGCGGAGTAAAAAGGAAGCTGAAGAAAAGTCTAACTTAAAGACTTCGCTGTAAACAAAAGTGCTTCTCGGGAGACAACCCGAAATGTTATTTTTGTTATCGAGTCTGTCTTCCCAAATATCAATACGGCGTATCCGCCCCATACCATACAGCGTATTGACTGTCTGGACGTTATCAGTCTTTATTTTTTATGCACTTTAAAAACATTATTGTCAGTTCTGCAAATACGCCGTATTCATTAACTTGATACGCCGTATCAACAGTCTGACTCGTATTTAGTTTGTTTAGTTTAAATTAACCGTAGGTACCAAGATAGGAATACACTTGTTTTTCCTATATTTTACACAGGACCTCATGAAAGAAATATCGACGAATATTGGTGGAGAATCTAGAAGATCTTGAAGTGTTGGAGTCTTGAAACCTCAAGGCGGCTGTTCAACATGAATTATTGCTCATAAACGCAATTTGCAGAATCTACCGAGCAAATCTCAAGGGAGTTTCTCATTCTAATTCTTTTTAAATTCCTGTATTTAATGTTTTATATATACAACGAGGACGTTGTATAATTCAAGTAAGGGGGGTGTAATTAGAATGTTTACTTGTCCTAATTTTCACAATAAAAGGCTTAAATTATACTCAAATTTAAAATTTTTTCAAGCATACTTTTATGAAATTAGATGTTACATAACCCGCACACAATAACCCTTGATAGATATTGTGAGGATTTAACCTTTCCGTTTCTAAATGTTTACCCAAATTCCACAAAAATATGAGTGTGCCGGTGATGTTGTAGACTTTAGAACTTGGCTTGGTATATCACTCAAGACCACAATAATGAGTATTATGGATTTAATTGGAGTAACTTGTTTAAATTGGTAAATCTTAGGATTACTGTTGGGATTCTAGATTTGATGAGACAAAATAAATATAAGAATGAAAAAAAGGACTAAAATTGTAATTACATAAATCTTCAAGCTGGTGGAGAATATGAAGATAAAGATAAAGATTTCAAAAGATCTCCTTATAAAGATAAAGATACAGAAGATATTAGAAGATATTCTTAAATCTTTTAAATATATTGTTTGTTCTTATCTTCTTGTGTAAGCCTTGAAATCTCTCTATATAAAGAGATTATCAGGTGTCTGGTTTTGATATCCATCCATAGAAAACTAGAGCTCTCCCAATGAGAGTCTAAATAGTTAGATAGCAAGTCGACTGATGAGAGTCGAATAGTACACCATAGTCAGTTGGTGTAGCCCCAAGTTATAGTTGGGGTAATAGGGAAAACGTGTAGATAAAGAAAACCTTGTGATAACATTGATTGTGTTCTTATAATTCCACTGTGCATATTCAATCATTGTTATTGTTTATCCTAGATATAAAAGATCTAACTAATCTGAGCCTAAAACAACGATCTTATCAGATTATAATTAAACTAAAGGATGCTTTATGCGGATGCGTTAATTGTGACAGGATTCAACGTGTCTAGGTCTTAGGAAGAAGTCCCGCCTAAGTCTTAAGAATGATATGCCACATCGAGATAATCATTCATTGCACTAAACAAATAAACCAGTGTTTAATCGGATTTAATATGGCTAATATAATTTTCTATTATTTGGCTTGACCGCTCTTTTATCTTCTGATTATCTTCTTGTGTGATTATTGTGTATTGAATTGATTTAAGTCGCCACCAAAAATGTGCCAGTCTCTCAGGCTAAACCCCCTCCCTTTATTAATAGAACTAGGTTTAGCATAGATTTAACATTAATTAAAAATAACATAGAATTAACCAGACTAATTAATTAGAATAAAATACTAATAGAATATAAGGTTAACTTTCTCGCTCTTAGTGTTCGACACCCTACTTACTATGAAACTCCATCTTGATCGGGTACACTACCCGTTAAAGTGTTGTTTTAGGATAAGTCAGCTAAATATAAATTTAAACCTTGGTAATCAATAAATACAACCTACATGACAACACATCAAGTTTTTGGCGCCGTTGCCGGGGAGTGAAAATTGTTTAATCTTTATTTTATTAGTATTTTTAACCCTTAGCTTAGAATAATTTAATTAGCATAATTTAATTCTGATTGTCTGTTTAATTGTATGTTTATTTATGTGTTTAAATTTCTGCATTATTTAATTTTTTTTTCAAAGTACTTTGTTCTGGTTGAACACCTGATACGACGTATCCACCATTTGGATACGACGTATCAAACTTTCTACCCAGATATAGCGTATTGATTTCTGCAGTCTAAACAATGTATCCTATTCTTCCAAACAATACGGCGTATTCTGCAAACTCAATATAACGTACTAACCTTCAAAAAATCCATACGGCGTATTAATCACCTGACACAGTAGCAAAACTAAATTTGATTTTTGTGTTTAATTTTCTATATCCTTTCTTTTCAGAGTCTATCCTATTGATTTATTGTCCTCTGTTTTAGGTGATGCATGACAAGGAGTTCCACTAAGGAACTATTTACACCTTTGGAAAACTTGAAAAGAGTATTTCATTCAAAAAGGAGGCTTTTTGAGACACATGGTCTTGTAGAGTCGAGTTCACCCGAATTTGATTTATTTTTTGACATCGAAGAACGATCAGAAGAACAGGCTACAAAAATTATGACGAAAACAATGGAATAATACATGAGCAAGACCCGCGGGGATTACGGGTCCGACGTTACTAGGCCTAAGATCAATACTGATACCCACTTTGAATTGAAGGGGCAATTTCTTAAAGAACTTTACGACAATACTTTCAGTGGTTCGGAACACGAAGATGCAAACAAACACATTAAAAAAGTTATGGAGATTGTTGACTTATTTCACATCCCAAATATAACTCAAGATCAAATCATGCTTCAAGCTTTCCCTGTATCCCTAACTGGAGCCGCAAGCCGTTGGCTCAGGAACAAACCAGCTGGTTCAATTTTAACTTGGGATGTCCTGAAATCTAAGTTTCTAAGCAAATATTGTCTGCCTGCTCGTACTACAAAGAAAATGAAGGAAATTAACAACTTTCAGCAAGAACCCGACGAAAGCCTTTTTTGAGCTAGGGAAAGATTTAAAGAACTCTTGATGAAATGTCGTCAACACTATTTGACCGATTTGCAAGAGGTAATCTTGTTTTATAATGGGTTGGATGTTCCAACTAGACAAATCCTTGATTCGAAAGGTGCCATGTTGATCCCACGCCTTGATCGATTCTTTACGTAGTAAAGTGTTTATTACCTTGGAATAATCCAAAATAACAAAGATTGAGACTTTGTATGTATACCAAAGTGTATGCGGAATCTACACTTTGATACTCTAGAGGTGTTTATCAATGAAACAGTGATAACCAAACAAACAATGAACAATGAACAAACTGCTTCAATATTATTAGAATAATACGAGTACTCTTGTAGTACTGGGGTTACAAACCTTGAAGCTATTACAATTTCTTTCTAATTAGTCTATGAAAAGTATATCTATCACTTGGAAAGTATATCTCTATTCTAAACATAGGATCTCATTTTATAGAACACAAAGAGTCCTTTACAAAGATAACAACCTATCTTTTAGGATCAGTTACAATTCAAATATAAACATCCCGAAATAATCTCCATGCATCCTTATCTCCAATTCAGCAGCTTTGACCATCAGCAGTACTAACTCTTTCTACTAGCAGTATTAATTAACACTGGCAGTACTAAGTTTGTACTGGCAGTACTAACTTCATTAGTACTGTTAGTTGTACCTTGGCAGTATTAAGTCTTGTGAAGATTTATTCCTAACAATCCTCCCCTAAACTTGTGATTGTCCTTCAAATCACCAAGTTTCTTCTGAATTAAATCTTCTAGTCTTCTTCCTTTGCTGATGATTCTTTCAAACATTTCTTCTACTTCTGCACTTGAGATCTTATAAACCTTAGGAGTTCAAACGCCTGTGAACTTTCATGATCAACCTCTAATTTCTTCTTCAACATCTTGGAAATCATCTCTTGACTTAGAGGATATTTCTTCTCTGTCAGCAAAGTCTTACAAGAAAGAGGATTCGGAAGTCTGCCCAGCTTAACGAAAACAAACCCAAGAGATCACGTCAAATTGATTTCAACTGCTAAAGCTGATTCAACTGGGATATGCCGTATCAGATCAGGTCCATACGCCGTATTAGACTCACAGATCAGTAACATATTTTGTAAAACAGTTCCCTTTCCTAGGCGACTACACGCTTACTGTTGTGATGAGTGGGAGGAGGCATGTGAACTCAAGATTCTGGAAACCTATTCAATTGGGACCACACTTTATGACAACACCTTATCTCGGAAAGAAAAAGACCTAGGAAGTTTTACTCTACCCTATTTTATTCATAATGTTTGTTTTGATAAAACCCTTGTTGACCTTGGAGCAAGTGTATGTGTTATGCCATTTTCTACCTACACCAACCTTGGTTTAGGAGATTTAATTCACACTAGGTTAACTGTTGAACTGTCTGACAAAACAATTAAACATCCAAGAGGTATTGCTGAAAATGAGCTAGTCAGGATTGATAAATTTATTTTTCCCATAGACTTTATTATCTTGGACATACCCGAGGATGAGGATGTCCCTTTGATCCTCGGACGACCATTTTTGTCTACCGCCCATGCCAAGATAGATGTTTTTAAAATAAAAATTACTCTAAGGGTTGGGGAAAAGAAAATTGTTTTCAAAAGCATTAAACCTGCTACTAGCATACTTAGGATGGTCTATATGTTAAGAACGAATCTTGATTCAAAAACTGAGCTTATAGGAGAGGATGTTAACAAATTATTAGACCCACACTATGGTGATTATATTGAATTAAATGATTTGGACGTACCTCTAGAACCTAAGATGAATCAAGATGATAACTTTTAGCTAACTGATGTGTCGTTGTGTAGTGTATATTTTTATGATTCAAGTTTTAAATTTATATTTTGCTGACTTAACCAAAAACAACACTTTAACGGGTAGTATACCCGGTCAGTGGTAGATTCGTGGTAAGTAGGGTGTCGAACACTTAAAGCGAGGTTAAATCTTTTAATTTATTAATATTTTGGTTTACTAATCTAAGTTAATTCTAATCTAAGTCAAACCTATGCTAATCTTATGTTAGTTCTTGTTAGGAATGATAAAAGTGGCGATCTTATTAAGATAAAAGTCTTGTAATAAATAAAGAAATAATATTGTGTAATAGGTTAGGAGATAGGCTCGTGACTTAAATAAAGTCACCAGACCCGACAAATAGCTAAAAGCTAAGAAACAAGAGCTCCTTGCTCTTCCTTGTATTTGGGTATAAATACCCTTCTCTACCTCATTAGTAAGGTGATCTTCTCTAATCAATCTAATCTCATTTCTCTAATCCTCCTCCTCCCTCTTTCTCTCTCTAATTTCTATCTTTCTCTTTCTCTTTCTAGATTCTATAAGCACACACACTACACCTAAACACACACTCTATTGCTTATTGATCCTAAATTCAAGACCTAAAAAGTAGTATCAGAGCTGCAGGAGCGATTTAGTGTTGTTTAGGAGAGCTTATTCGAACAACTTATTACGTCAACTTATTCCAGCAGCTTATTTGTCTGTTGTGTTTATTATGACTTATTCGTGTGCTTATTTTGTTGTTTTTAGCTTATTTTCATAAGCTTTTTGAGTCAAAACTGCTTATTTTTAGTCAAAAAGTCAAACGACTTAATCTAGTCAAACCAGCTGATTGTGTGCTTATTTTGCTAATTTTAGTTGTGTTTTATGCAACTGAGATTGATTTTTTACAGTTTTATCGTAAGAATCGTTGCAAAATTAGTACAAAATTAGCTTGTTTGTGCTTTTTTTATATTCGGCAGTGTTTTAAAGTAAAAATTCAGTAAAAGTTGTTACAATAGTCAAAATTCAGAGAAGTTTGTTACATGAACTTTGACTGGTCAAACTCGGTAGTGTAACTGATTTTTTAGACTTTTGACTTTCAAAATTCTATGTTGACTGGTCAAACTCGATAGTCAACGGTCAACTGTTTTTTAAAACGAGTTTTTTTATCGAGATAAAAATAAAGAAAATCTTTGTGTAGATCTACACTCAGTCTACAACAACTTGTATCAAAAACACAAAAGATCTTTCATCTCAGATCTAAACTCAGTAGTTACAAACAAATTCGGATCAACTCATTTTCGGAAAAGAAAACCCAAACAGAATATTTCATCATCAAATCTCAGGTTTATCTTTGTGTATGTATCAAGAATAGTCAAAGTTATTTAACATATCACATCACACGTAAGACTTTCATCACAGATCTAAACTCGAAAACGAACTCGGAATTAATTTCGACTGATTCATAACTTCAATCATTGATCTCAGATTTTCTTGGTTCGTGTTGTTTGCAATAAATTCAAAAACCATTCAGGATCTTTAACACGATAAGAAATGTCATCATCGATCAATCTTTTTGAAGTATAAACTTCTTGTAAAGAAAATATAAGGAGACATCTTGTTCTCAGATTGGGTTTTCTTGTACATGTCTTACGAGTTTAAAAGATTTTTTAAGATCTTCACAACATAAAAACCCATCTCATCGTTGATCACATTTTTGAAGCTTATAACTTCTTGTTAATATCCGAAAACCAAAAGAAGAACAAGAACAACACCGTGTTCAAATCTCTCTTGTGTTTCGATTCATAAATAAATTTTGAAGCTTAACTTCTTTCAATATTTGAAAAGCATAAAGAAAATCTTGAACAAGAGTGTTCAAGACTCACTTTTTAATTCGGTATAATAAAGAAAGCATCAAAAGGAAAGAAAAACCTACCTTTGTTTGTGGTTTCATCAGCAAAAAGATTGAGATTGTGTTTCTTGAGGATTTTCTTTAAACACAAACATCATCATCATAGATCTTAACCAACCAAATGAAAGCTTAAACAGATTTACACTAACAGCTTCAATCAAAACATAAAGATCTCAGTGTTTGATCAAGAGTTATCAAGAATCTATAAAGATCTTTACACTTGAAGCACCAATCATCATAGATTGATTTTCAAGGCATAGCCTTCATATTATTTTTCAAAAATTAAAAAGAAAGACAAGAACAAATGTGTACATATCATTCTTTTGATTCAATTTACAAAGAAAAAGAACAAGATCTAACATCAAACCACTTCTACCGAATGTCCAAGTCGTTCTTTTGTTCGATGTAAACAAAAATAAAGAATACAAGAGCATCAACCTATTTTTTTTATTTTTTTATTTTTTTTCTATTGACAAAGATATTGAAGTAAAAGAAAAGAAAGTATTAAAGTATTTGTAGCGTGCTTGGTGTTCTTTGAAGAACCGTAGGTAATTGATTCGAGTTGTGACAAAAAGAAACCAAGATTTCAATCGTGGGTTGTAAGTTGTGGGGATAAATCATTAGTGTATTCATTTTTGAAAGAAGTTGTGTTTTGTTTCTTGTGATTTGTGGAGTGTTCCAAATTTGGTGTGAGAGGATAAGTGACTGCGTGTTCAAGATAGTAAAATGATCTAGGGTTAGGGTATGCTTTGTTGTTATATATCCTTAGATATCATAAAATTTACTTGTGCAAGGTTTTTTTTATGAATTTGTGTCTTGGGCTGAAAATTATCGATTTGTGTATACCGAAATCTTTTTATGTGTTATCATTGTTGGGCTGAAATTTTTTGTTGAGTTGATAAGTAGGGGAGTATTGGACCAATTTTTGTGTAAATTTTGCTCAAGCGAGCTTAATTTTTGATACTATATCGATTGGGTCAGCGATTTTATTTGCGGGAAAATAATTAAGAGTGATTAAAATTTTGGATTGCATTTTCGATAGAACACCATTTTTGGTTTTATCAAAATTGGTGTGATAGGATTTTATCATTTTCGGTATTCATTTCATTTGTATTTGTTTGATTATCGAGTTGTAATAGATTAGTATTTCATTTTCGGTTTTATCGATTTTGAAGCTACTATAGGATCACACTTTCGGTTTCATCGACTCTGTGTACAAGTTTTACTTTGCGAAAAAGGTCTAAAAAAGCTTGAGAATTGGTTTTGGTCACATTTTCGGTTTTATCGATCCTGTGATTCATTTTCGATTCAAAATTAGGTAAAACTCACATTTTCGGTTGTATCGAATTTGTGGAACTGATTTAAAAGAAAAAGAAAAAAATGTTCTTAAAACGCATCAATTTCATCAAAATTGTTCACTTTACGGTTTTATCGTATTGTTGATACATTTTCGTTGGATACTATCTAGGAAAAATACAATCTTTGATAATCTTGAGTAAGATTTGTTATTTTCTTAGTGTTTACCGAAAATTGAATTTTCATCGAAAAGTTATGCTTTCAACAAACATTTTTGGTCTTAAAAAGCTTATAATCAATTGAAATTGATCAATTACGGTTTTATCGTAATCTTGATTCATTTTTCGATTGATACTTTTGAGAAAACTGTGATATCTATGGAAAATTTGGTTTGTGTAGAACTGATAGTTTGTGTGTGATTTGGTTTGTGTGATAATTTGGATTGAATTTTTTGGTTTGTGTGGAAAGTTACTTGGGTTCGTTGTGATAAATCGGAAACATGGAATCAAAAGATATGGTATCTTCATATTTGGATAAAGACGAACAGGAATTACAACGATTAAAGAAAGAAATGAAAAACAAATTTGACAACATTTTTCATCATTTTCAGATATGCATTCATGGTCTACGTCCAGACTGGTTTCATCAAAATGGGGAATACGCTTTTCAGTTTCTTTTTGGAGCAGAATTTCAATCCTTCAAGAATATATTTGATAATAACATAGATCACCTAAAAGAACAACTTGACAAAGAGGAACTTCATGAGTATGATTCCAAGACATGTTTAGCAGTGCTTAAGAAACAGTTTGAGCCATTCTTTAATCTTAAGTCTTCTTTGTCTTCTTCTTATCAATATCAGTCGAAACTTGCACTTCAAAAGAAAATATTTCAAGAGTATGCTCACTATACTCCTCAGAGTCTCAAAGAGACAATTCTATCTTACCTTAATTCTATCGAAAAAATGATTGATGAAAGAGCATGTCATGAAGAAGAATTACGGATAACCAAAAAAGATGTTAAAGAAAAACAGGAAAAATTAGAGATGGAGAAACAAGAAACAATGATCCAAAAGAGTAAATGCAGCAGTCCAGGGGATAATTCGGTTGCTAAGAGAGAAACACAAGAAATGAAAGAGAACCGCAGCAAAACTTTTCAAGAACTTAAGAATGTCGTTTTGGTTCTAAATCCAAGGGTATTATTCGCAAATGAGAATGAATTTGCATTTGAGGTACTCTTTGGGGAGGATTATGATTCTTTTGCATATAAGTTTTATTATAACCTTGCTCGACTAGAAAACCAAATGAGCCATATGGAATATCATGAGGGTAACTCAAAGACATATTTGATAGAGCTCAGGAAACAATGTAAGGCATTTTTAATGAACGGAAATCCAAAATCTTTGGATTTATCTATGTTTTCATACTACTTGGAAGTGTTTCAAAAATACACTCTACATGACATTAAGAGTACGAAAGGATATGCTTGTTCGTTACTTAAACGCTATAGAGAAAGGAATTGATGCAAGAGCACATCATGAAGAAGAACTAGCAAGAGTGTATGATAGCAGGGTAAATGAAAAAACGATGCAGACACAAGCGAGAATGGTTTATATGGTAAAGGATAAATGTGATGATGGTTTGGTTGTCAAGGCAAGGAGAGGGACAGAATCCAAAATGAAGGATGAATGTAGTTAATCAGGAAATGATACACAGGCCGAAGGTGTAGATATCAGACTCTCCAATGACATAAAGCCATTACATGACGTACAATCTACTGTTGTATACAATATGAATGCTAATGACAGACAACATGTTGAGCAACTTAAATTCATTAATGATGGAAAGGTTGACCAGGATGCTGAACAATGTCTTGAGAACAAAACAACTGAATCATTAAACCAAACTCTTGTATCTGAAAATGATTGTCTCAAAAAGACCATTGCAAAGTTACAAAACGATTTTTCAAAACTAGAGGCACAAAGGATTGCTTTTGAAATAGCACTTCAGCACAAGTATCAAGAAAATAATTCTTTGAAAACATTGCAAAAAGAAAATGAGAATTTTTTGGCATCATTACAAATCGAGAATGCTCATTTGAAACAAACTTATAAAGATTTGTATGAGTCAGTCCAAAGGTCAAATGTTGAGTCTAATCAATGTGATGAAGTCAATGTTAAGGTCAATTTTGATGAGATTGAAACTAACAACGTTGAGTTGGAACATCGAGTGTCTTCATTGCTTAAAGAGAATGAACACTTGAAGTTGGTTTACAAAAATTTGTTTGACTCAATCCAACAAAAATACACGCTTCAAAACAGCACAACTTTCAGGGCAACTATTACCATAAAATACCCTGGTTACTCCACATTTTGGAAGAGGGAGATTCCTCTCCATAGCTCAACAACAAATTTTAAGCAAAAACTTGAAAAGGAAAACGGGGAGAATATTTGTGGATAATGCAAAAATGTGATTTTCCAACAAAGTATTGTCAAGCATGAAAATTTTTTAACTCAACAAACAAAAGATTTGATGATTTCAAAGCTTGAATTGACGGAACATAACAGCTAAATTTGTAGGCTTATTTTGAAAAACTAAAAAACAAAAGTTGTTCTTGAATGACAATTAGCTCGTAAGGTTGATGATTCTAAAGCCGAAAAAGATCTATTTTTGAAATAAATTAAATCATTTTTTAAGTGCATCAAACATGAAAAATCTGAGGGAAGCATGTGAAAACAAAGCTTGATAATTCTTCAATTTTGGGAAAACCATCGTTACTTAACAGTGAAAGAGATCAGCTTTTGAAACGAATTGCGTTTTTAGAATCAAAATTGGCATCACAAGATATAATCATTCTTGTCAAAAAGAATATCATGTGTTGAGAACTTCGTATAATGCTTTAAAAGTGAAGTTTGATTCTCTTAATCGGAAAAAATGGAACATTAATGTCTCAAAATCTTCAAAACCTAAAGAAAGTGTTTCGGAAGTTTTGAAACATTTTTTACAAAAAGATAGGAAGTTTTCTAAGAAATCTTAAAGTTTTGAAACATTTTTTTCTCAAAAGGATTTTAAGACGAGCTTCAAATGCAAAGAATCAATCTTATGAAACATCATTCTCTTGTTTTACACCGGTAAAACAAGTGTGGAGGCCAATTAAGGAATCTTAAACTTTTGAAGCATCTACTTCTCAAAAGAATTTTAAGACAAGTACTTTAAAAGGAAAGAATCAAGTTTTTGTTACTCCACCCTTTCGTTTTACACCGATAGAACAAGTGTGGAGACCAAAGCAAAGTCATTCGAAATCTTTCAAATATTCCAAATCAGAAATGCTTTTGATGCAAAACAAGAATGACTCTGCTTCGACCATCAACAAGAAAGGAAGATTTTCAAACAATGCAAAAACAAATTTTCAGAATGTTTCATCAAATCATAATAACAAATGGAAATCTTCTTCGTTAACAAGATTTAAAACTCTACTTGAAACACCGAGTTTCAATAATCAATGGAAAATTAAAAGGAATTTGAAATCTCTATTGAGTCCATGAGAGTTGTTTTCAAATGAAACACTGCTTTCAAGCTCTCGTTGGAACTCAACATCTTTATATCGAATTGACACAACTTTAAAATGGTTTTCAAAACTTAGCAGACCCGTTAGCACTGTGCTTAAATGGGTTCCAAAGGTTGTTGTCTAAATTCGATATAAATGGCTTGTTATTAAATTTCAAATAACAACTCGGTTTCAAATAAAAGAAAGTGTACGTTTCAGTGTGCTTTATCTTTAAAAGAAGAGAAATCTTCTTTGTCCCGAGCAATTTTTTATCAAAATCTTTTCTAAAGGTGTGCTCGAGACATACGACTTCTAAGTAAATGCCAGCTTAGGACTCGTTCTTCAAATAAAGCAAAGTGTACATTTTTGTACATTTATCCTCGCAACGGGAAGCTTACAACTTCTCGGACTTTAGCTATTTCATTTAAGATATTCCAAATCTTGAGCTCAAGTAAGATGGTATACAAAAGTTTGAACACAAATTTTCAAGAGTTATTCAAAAAGATTTTTCAAAATCTTTCAAATTGTATGTTCAACACTCCCTTTCTCATTTAATCATTTGATTTATATCTATTTTTGAGGGGGAGTTTTTTAAAACAAAGCGTTTAATGTTGAACACAATTTTCAAGAATTGTTCAAAAAGATTTTTAAAATCTTTTAAAGTGTGTTTTCAACACTTCTTTCCTCGTTAACTCATTTGATATATTTTTTAGGGGGGGTATAAAGGAAAATGTTTTGAACAAATGAATAATAATCTATTTAAAAGTAGTTGTTGTCAAGTGTGTTTAATCTCGTTATACGGAAGGTGCAATGGTGAAGTTGTGTCGGTTACGACGTTTCTGAAATTAAGGAGAGAGAGTGAGCCATTACTGACCATACGTTTTAGATATTGAATCATTAAGAAGGTTCCAAATCAAAAATCATGCTATATATCCGTATTCTCCCATGTGTTTTCAAAATTATATAGCCATTTTATCCTTGATATCAAAATATATCAATTGGTCTGTATTTTTGAGGGGGGGGGGAAATTGGTATTACAATGTGATTAAGGGAAAAAAAAAAAAGGATAAATGCTTAAGTGTGTGGAATATCAAAGTGATTTAAAGATCAATGGCAATCACCTCTTTCTCCTTGGTGCCAAAAAGTAATCTATAAGGGCAATTTGAATTCCATGCACCTGTGTAGGGAGTATTTCTAAAAAATGAAAACTTTTAAGTGTTAAATGTTTTTTGATTTAGATCAAAACACTTTGATTGATTTGAACAGGTATTTTATGGTTTGATTTAATACCAAAACAACTACTCACGATGATCAAATAAGAAATAAGGTGGTAAGTTATGTATGTCATCATGATCTAACAGAACGAAGGATTCTACCATGGACATTCATTGATAGAATAGAAGTCCTTGGTATGATGGAGTTGAGTGGTTGATGAGAATAATGTCAAACCTAAGGCATATGAGCTTAGATTGGAAAATCCACCAACCATAATGCTAGTAATGCCGTCTTGGTGGCCATTGAAGGGGTTGAAGAATGAAACAGAAATGATGTGCAAAGGGTGAAAAGAAAGAAGCCATCCACAAACATTAGGCAGAAATTGGGTCAATACATAATCTATCGAATATCACAAAGATGATATTTAGTATTGAAGAAAGTCATCATAGATAGCCCCACTGATGGCAATGACGACTTTTCCAAGCCACTCAGCTTCTCTCAACAAGAATCTAGTCTTCATTGTCCAGCGATTAATGTATAATTATTGACATTACACAGAGATATTTTGTTGATATGAAAACTTGTGGCAGTCTGTTCTACGCTCTTGATCACACACCCAAAAACGAACTTATTGAGTTAGAGCCAACTGAGAATCAAATATAAATCTCACATTTTGAGTTTTGATTTGGCGATCTTGATCGGTCGCGTTTTATTCTTGAGAACACACTAGGACTAGGTCTTGGGCTGTGGGAGTGCTTAGATCTGTGCCTCTTTTCGTGTTCTTTGGTACTCATCGTCATTGACTCGAAATATCGTGATGTTCCGGAGCATCCTCCAAAGTTAAGCCGAGCTTTCACTTCTTTCAGCTTTTCATTTCTTTCTTTCTCTTTGTTAAATTTCTCAGCTATGATTGGCAGCAGTTGGTTGTAGTTCTTGTCACAATACTCTCGGAGGGCTGCGTCTGACGCGGGCCCACCTCGGTCTTGCGGAGTTGGCTCTTTTCCTCTTCCAACAGTATTCCGTACGACGGACGTGGGATGGCTAGGAGCGGATTGTTCGGGATTGCTCATGGTGAGTATTTTTGTAGAACGCAGTTGTATCCTGGTGCCACGAATGGCGCCAACTTGTTAGTACAAAATATGTTACGGGTCGAAAAGATGGATCTAGATGGTTACTAGACTGGGCCAATGGGTGAGACCTTGTACTAAATCAAGTGATGAGATTGATTCCCTGCACAATCAAAGATAAACCGTTAGTCTTACCGTGGGGACGGACCTCACGATTAGTCTCCGGCGTGAGAGTAAGTACACATATTTGTCAAAGAATATCAGAGTATGTGTGTGTAAAATATGATTAGAGAGTCATATCTTGTGGGGTGTCAGAGTACCCTTTTTTATAGGTGAGCAAAATATTAGGTTTTTCTAGTATTTCGCTTGGTTTTGTTAGTGGGCCGAAGTGGGACCCTAGTCAGGCAAGGATCTGCTTATAATCGTGACTTGCGGACGTGGACTTGCCTAGCAGACTTCCGCTGACCAACGGAAGTGTCCTCCGGAAGCCTTTCGTCCGTCTTGCTGCCTTTCGGACCGCAGCCAGTTGGTCTGGGCTTGGTTGTGGTCTGTTGTGCCTTCTAATTGTTTTATTGGGCTTGAGCCAATGCATGACTTATATAGTTCAGGCCCAAAGGCTTGCTATATGTGTTATACGTCATCATATTGGGTGATGTAATTAGAAAAAAAGGTTACGTGGAGCTCGGAATAATCCGGATGATAAAATAGAATGACTCACAAAATATGGATGAACATAGATGATATTTTTGGCAAAGTGAATGAAAATTTGAAATTTGGCTAGTAAATAATACAGTATTAGTAGTAAACATTAATCGTATCTTGACGTAATAAAAAAAATTATCGTAAACATTTGAATATTATCAACTAACGGTGTCTATTATCTACATAATATGATGTAGTCATCTACTTACATCTTATTCATGTAGATATTAATTATAAGGGTTTTGCTAAACAATGCTTATTTGGCAAAATTTAGGGTGTATTTAATAAACACAAAACTTCCTAATTAACTAAAAAATGCATATGTTTTAAAACCCGGGTTGACCCGGCCAGTTGAACCGGTTGAACCGTGAACCGGTCGGGTGATCGGAAGCCGGTTTTAGCCGAAAAACTCGGTTGAACCGCCGGTTAAACCGTGACCCGGTGACTCGGCCGGGTCAATTTAAAAACCGGTTTTTAAAACATTGAAAAATGCATTTAATACACATTAAATGAACTCGTAAATTACTATATTTAAATATAACTTTCACTTGAATTAATTAAAATATTTCGTTTATAGACAAATTAAACCATGCCTAGTGGGTAGAGGTGCACAAATAAACCGGTTTTCGAACCGGAACCGGTTTGAACCCGAGGAACCGAACCGGTCAAAACCGGTTTTGACCGAACCGGTTCCGGTTCCTGGTCAAACCGCCGGTTTGAAACCGGTTCGACATTTTTGGGATTCCACCGGTTTGACTACCGGTTTTTGGAACCGGTTTGTCGAACCGGTTTTTGGAACCGGTTTGGAACCGAACCGATTTTTTTTGGATAAAAGTGGGTCCCGGGAATTTACTTTATCAGATTTTCTTATCCATATAGATTTTCTTGTGGATAACTGGATAGAATAGCAGATTTTCTTATTCTATAAATAAGGATGTTATATTACAACTATTATCACAACTATCAATCCTTCATACAATCTTTCTTAAGAACAAAAAAAAAACATATCCACCTCAATGGCAAGTGAATCCGCCTCTGGCTCAGCTACTACCGGTGTTGGTTCATCAAGTGCACTGCAAATCCGTGAAATCGTACAAACCAGTCGAAACCAAGAAGTTTGGAAAGACTACAACATGTGCATTATGACCGACGGTCATAAAAAAGCACAATGCAAGTTCTGCTTTTATTTCTTTGCGGTTGGTTCCAATACGACGTTGAAGAATCATATTAGTCATCCTCATTGTGAAGTACTCAAGGCTCAGCAGAATCAGACCCCTGAAGCGGGGCAAACGACGATGGGCCGAGATGGGCAAGTTTTCATGTACAATCCGGATTATCTACGTGAACAATTTGCGGGTTTGGTGATTCAAAGAGGGTTACCATTTAACCACTTCGACAACGAACAGACAACGAGAGTGTTCCAGAACACTATGCAACCGCGCTACACTCATGTAAGTCGTTCTACCCTTAAACGTGATGCTATGAAATTATGGGTAGCGGCTAAACAAGCAACAATTGATGGTTTTGCTAACTTAAATACTATGGTCAACCTAACAACGGACATATGGTCCGCTCCTCATAATTTGCCCGGTTCTTACATGTGTGTTACCGCACATTGGATTGAACCTAGTTCTTGGCAAATGATGAAGCGGGTCATTTCGTTCGAAGAGTTTTCGTCTGAGCACACCGGTAAAAACTTGAAATATATGTTAGAAAAAGTCTTTGTCGTTTATGGTTTGAAAGATAAAATTTTGTCAATTACTTTGGACAATGCCAGCAACAACACATCGGCCATGAATAAACTAAGATTAAAATACAACCCACCAATGGGGGGTAGATTTTATCATAGTCGTTGTGTTGCACACATCATTAACTTGGTTGTGCAAGCTGGTTTAAAGGTCCCCATAGTTAATCAAATGAAAGAGGCTTTCAAACAAATGTTAAAAGATGTTTTCAAATCTGGTGAGAAAAACCGTAGACGGTATATTAAAATTTGTCACGATGCAGAAAAACCTTGTTATTCGCCAAATTGGGACATTGAAACACGATGGAACTCCACTTTTGAAATGTTCGAAAGTGGTTTGAAACAGCAAATAACGTTGAGTCATTTTCATGACATTTTGGTCAGCAAGAATGGTAGAAGGTTTAAAAAATTCCCGGATGAATATTGGGGACGTATTGAAATGTTAAACCCATTACTTGCGGTGTTTCAAAATGCTACGGTTGTTTTGTCGGGGGTTTACTACCCAACATCTCCATTGGTTTTGCAACAGATTTTTTTCATAAGTTGTAAATTATCTGATTTAGAACTTGAGGGGGGGGTGTTGTCAAGTATGGTTAAACCGATTAAGAGAAAACTTAGGAAGTATTTTGAAAACATGCCACCAATAATTACTTGTGCAGCCGCTTTAAATCCATGTTTTAATGTATCTGGGGTAGACTATTTGATTGAAAATATAAGTAGGGACTTGGAGTTTGCCGATGATGGGTTTGCAACTAGGTCCGTAGATTATTTTCATGAATCTTTCCAAGGATTGTATAATATGTATTATACGAAATATGGTAGTCACCAGACTCAATCAACAACTGCTGAGGGTTCTTCATCCCAAAAGAGTCGTGATCCTTTATCTCGTATGGTACACGGTTTAACCCAACATAAACAAAAGAAGGCAAGGGGTGATCCTATAATGTCCTCTGAGTATGAGCAATATATCAAAACAGATTTTGTGAGAGGACTTCAGCCCAAGGACTATGAATCTTATGATGTATTGGGGTTTTGGAAAACAAAGGAAAATCAGTTTCCTGTTCTATCCCGCATGGCCCTGGATATATTAAGTGTCCAAGCTTCTTCGGTAGCATCTGAATCAGCATTTTCAACAAGTGGTAGGATTTTGTCAATCCGAAGAACAAGACTAACTGCAGAGTCTTTAGAGATGTGTATGTGTTTAAAGGACCACTTAGACGCTCATGAGCGTAGACAGCACACAACTCCACTTGAACTGCCCTTGGACGTTGAAGAAGGTGTCTTTAATGACGAGGTGCAAATGAATGAAGCCACTCAACTAACCGATCAAGAAATTGCGTTAGATGCTAGTAGCGACGGCTCTTTTGAAGAACCACCTCGTGATTATATGTTGAGCAGCGGGGCAGAAGATGACGAAACCCAAGATGGAGCTGGAGGGTCTATGTCACACGGACACGGACAATACACATACTACTAGTTTTATTTTGTATTTCGTTTATGTTGTATTTCCTATATGTTGTATTTCCTATATGTTTAAAAAATAAACAGCAACCGTTCTTGTCATCACGACTTCTTTGTATTTCGTTTATGTTGTATTTCCTATATGTTAAAAAAAAAAAAAAAAAAAAAAAAAAAAAAACCAAAACTGACCAAACCGGTTTTACAGGTTAACCGGAACCGAACCGGTTCCAAACCGGCAAACCGGTTCGGCATGAACCGATACCCAAACCGGTTCCAAACCGGTTCAGGTTCGTGCCGAACTGGTTTCGGCTTCCTGTTGACTGAAACTGGTTCCTGTTTGACTCAAACCGAACCGAACTGGTTAACTGATTTGCGCACCTCTAATTTCTGGATGATTTGAAGTTGCTGTTCTCAATCGCTTTACATTTTCGATGCACATAATACTTCCGTTGACAAACACAACGTCGCGAAGCGCGGGTTTAAAACCTCGTTAAAGTTTATACACCGTATACATTTGGGAATCCCCAAATCAGACGTAGCAAGAACGCGTGCACCTTTACCTAGAAAAACATCACAACAAAACGGTTTTAACCACATAACTATCACCAGTTTAACCTACCAAGCTAATTGCAGTCACCATTAACGACTAGTTTTAACCAAAGCTGTCTAATAAACAATAAAACTTGGATTAATTACCCCTAACACTCAATAGACTAAACTCTCGTGTAAACTGGACAATAATAACGATCAGGATAAAAAACCCCAAATCATAATCAACAAAAATTCAGCAATTTAATCATTTTAAACGAATAAAGAATTGAATTACGAGCTCATATATTTGAATTGATGAAGTGATTAGCAAGAATTAAACGAAAGATAAATTCTAAGAATCACCCACGTAGGATCAAATATTTATATTGAACGTTGTGGATCTAGTGGTCGTGTGAAATGATATGGACCGATACATGACTTGTTTTATAAAGAGATACATCTAAAGAGAGAATGGTGAAAGAGAATGAAATATTATTGTGTAAAATGATGCTCTTGTACACCCCCTCATGTTTCGACATGAGAGGTATTTATACAAACAAAATAACAAAGAAATGTAAAATATAAATAATACTAGTCTATGCTACTAGTCTATGCATCGTGACTAGTTAACTAACTGCTACAAATCTCATGAATGTCGCCATTTAAAATTTTAACAATCTCCCTTTTAGTGATGACGTATTGGATTTGTTTACATTGTTGTCTACAAATAAAATAATAATGTCTTCGGAAGCGCTAATAAGCTTGAGGTTATCTTCAAAGCTCTTTTCTTCTTAATGTACCATAACTTTGGGTTTTTAACTTGAAGACTAACAATGTAATGATAACTAATCAAGTTTTACTCCCCATTACGTCATGTCTGAAAGCTTTTTCATAAACCCTTTGGAGTTTCGAAATCGACTCCCTCAAACCAAAAAACCCATAGCATCATACCATATACTTTATTAGGTATCCATGTACATTTTAATTTATCAATGATTCTAAGAAATCACAATACCATTATTTCGGAAGCATTAACAAAAATATATAAAGAATTTGGTATCACCATGAAAGCAAATTTGTTCTTTTGACTTATTTAAAACTAAAAACCTAAGTTGTCCTATAAAGAACAAAAGGGGACCCCAATTTTAGGGGTGTGGGTTTTTCTATTTGGGTTTTATATTTTTAAAACAAACGTACCATTTATTAACATTTAATTACTAGTTCTTTCGTTTTAAAATTATTGCCTCTCGACAAAAAACACATAGTTTAAAAAATTGCATTTATTATTGTTTTTTTTTTACTTTTTAACAGAATGTCAGTTTTACCCTAACTAATTAATTAAAGTTTTTTTTAAGTTTGTAATAATAATTTCAAACAAAGGTAATATGGTAAATTTGATCAAACTTTTTTATTTATTTTTAGTAGTTGACAATTAAATTATGTTATAAAAAAAACATAAACTATTAATTTGAAACGAAAAGAGTAACATTTAGCACTTTCAATATGAATTCTTATTATTCTGAAACACTACGGAATACTGATGGTTCACATTACAACTATCAGTCCATGTTCACGGTGTCTAAATAGTGATAATAAGTTACTTGTATAATGCTAGCTTATAGATGAATTTAATCATGGCCTGATTACAAGCTCCATACATTCGTAATTAATGAATAATGATGAAATTATATTTGTTTGATACTTTTTATGTGTGTGATGTTACTGTGTATGAAATTATAAATATAGACAATCACGGACAAATTCACTGTTGTTTTGACGGTGGATCTCCAATGTTACAGTAATGGGCTCCCATTTTAGGTCAGTCTGATTTTTTTTTAAT